>BPTQ01000005.1:119560747-119661614 GCA_019973895.1 Chrysanthemum seticuspe
TCTGGGGCGCGTGGTGTTGGAGATCGGAAAGAGGAAGAGGTGTGGAGTCGTTTGGGGTAGGCGGTGAGTGGTGGTTGCCGACGGTGTGGCGGCGGCGGCGTGATATTCCGGCGGCTAGGGTTTCAAGAGAGGAGAGAGAGAAAATGTAACCACAAGGACCATTCATGTACTTTTTCTAAAGTTTCCCGATTCCTACATTCCCGAGCTCGTATTTTCCACATAATACAAATATTCAAGCCTGAACGGGCGCAGACCAAACGGGCTCGAGCCCGAGCAGACACGGGCCAATGGGTTCGAGCCCGAACGGGTACGGGCTATACGAAATTCTTGATATCCGTAAATTTATTGTTAAAAAGAACATAATAAACTAAAATACATTATTCATCGAAATTTTTTATTTCAGGGTACCCGCCGCTGCAACGCGCGGGTACCCTGCTAGTTACAAATAAGTTGTATATGTGCAAGATTTAAACTATGATCACCAAGAAAGTACAAAGGTTTTAGGAAAACATGGAACTTACAAATGATGCAAGATTAGTAGATTTGAGATGCTCAAGAAAATCAAACGACTTCAAACAAACCCAAGAATTACTCCAAAACACGATCTAAACCCAAAAGTACGACTCGTTTATTCAAGATTTGAACAAAAATGGATGGTTTGGGGTGTTTGTTGGTTCGAACGGCAAAAGAGAAAGGAGATGAGAGTGTTTGAGAGTTTTCCTTGTGTGTATTTTAGTGTGTGAGAGGTTAGGGGTATAAAACAATAGAAAATGATGTCATAAACCACTAGTAATATCAAGACAAAACTATGGTGTTTTTGCTTGTGTTTTGGGCGGCAAAAGGGAAGAAAATGGAGGGGGGAAATTTTTGAAATTATTTTGTGTGTATTGTGTATCGTTGGAGCTTAAATGAAAAAGTGGTGATCCGGTTGGGCGTTTTTGAGCACTAATACGTAAAATAAAGTTTGATGAGCATTTTTATGAAACTAATATAAAAACTAATTTAGTGAAACAGAAATGTATTTATTAGATGCAAACTATAGCTAATTTGTTGTCGGTACGCGTTCTGGTTCGTTTTTTACAGTAAGCGAGAGAACTTTCGTTTTTGCATTAAATTGGTTCGTAGATGTCAGAAAAGCAATATTTTAAGTTTTCTGATAAAAATAATAGTCTAGAAAATCACCTTTTGTAACACTTATCCTCACAACTCAATCCAAATCGCTGCGATTAGGTCTAGGTGTCCTCTACAATAGTTATTTTTACCATTTTTACTCATATAGTGTTTAAAGTGGTCATTTTTACAAATTACAAACGGAACTCAGTTTGTGTCGTTTTGGACAACCGACTGCATATCATTTATTAAAAATACTAAATAAACTCCAAAGTTACCACATTCGACGGGGTACATCCTAAGACATATATTTAAGTATGTGTAAATTGGATTGACCCAGAAAAATGTTTAAGATGGTTTTCTATAGTAATGTACATGAATGAAAATCTGGGACAAAATGTATGTTTTTTAAACTTAAATCAAGTTTTCAACGTACAAGGAATATAATGTTGATACAACAACATCATGAAATGCTAAATAAGTATGAAATAAGTATGGAAATGAGTTTTAGATGCTTACAAGAAGTTGGTGAATGAATGATCAAGAAGATGCACAAGAACAACCCAAATAACACTAGAAAACCCTAACTTTGCACCCCAAAACTCTAGCTAACAACTCCAACCTTTAACCAAAATTTCCCAAGACTTGTATAACCTTGATTTTCCCTCCTTGCTGCCCAAAATATGCAGAGAAAAAGTGTGCATGACTTGTGTTTTGTGAGTGTGAAATGAAGGAAAGAGGACTTCTATTTATATGAAAAGAGGTAGAGTGTAAGAGGTGAAAATGGGGAAGACAGAACAAGCATGCAATGGACCTAGGGGAAGGGGGAGGTGGTGTGCACAAGGGAGAGAAGCAAAGGAAGGAATTGGTCTATTAGTGATGTCATGATTAGTTACATTTGGAGATAAGTAATTAGGTAATGAGATAAAGTGATAGTTGTTTAAGATAACTAGTAACATTTTTGTTATGTTTTTGATAAAATAAAAAGGGGTCAGTTTTTGTAAGTAATATGGGAAAGGAAATGAGTTATTTTTGAAAGTGTATAAATGTAGTATAATTATCTCAAAGGTGGTGAGGGTATTGGGTGTGTTGTGAATGCTTGAAATGAAATAAAATGCAAGACTTGGATGATTTTTGTAAATATTATAATATGCAAAAACATATAAAAAAATGCTTATGAGAGTATTTTTGTACATAGTTGACGTAGACTAGACTTAGTCTATTTTCGATATTCCCTCAATGTTGTTTTCCGGTTTACACGATTTAACCTAATGGTTATACATCCAAGTAAATTTTCAAGTATATAAAGTAAATTGTTTTGAGTTTATAGTTGGGTAACAACTTGAAAAATACGAGTTGTTACATTTAGCACTAAAGAAGAAAGGATGGAGATATCTCAAGTACCGTATGCATCAACAGTGGGAAGTTTAATGTTCACGATGATTTTTACAAGACTAGACATTGCACATGCAGTGGGAGTAGTGAGTCGGCATATGGCAGAACCTGGTAGAGAGCATTGTGAAGCTGTAAAGAGGATCCTTAGATTCATTAAAGGAACCTCAGATGTTGCATTATGTTTCGGGGAATCGATTTTTACTATCAAAGAATATGTTTATTATGATTATGCAGGTGATCTTGATGGAAGCAAATGAACCAATGGGTATGTGTTTACACTTTCTCAGAACAATAAGCTAAGCTTAAAAACTACAGTCAATTGTGGCCAACGAAAGCATAATTTGTCCCAGCTGCTCAAGCTAGAAAAGGAAGCAGTATGGCTGAAATTGTTGTTGGAAGAGCTCGAACATGAACAAGAGATAATTACTCTATTTTGTGACAATCCAAACACCTTTTATATATCAAAGAATCCAACATTTCATTCAAACACAAAGCATATATAAGTTCAGTATCACTTCGTTCGTGGCAAAGTGGAAGAAGCAACCGTTGATATGCAGAAAATTCATACTGAAGATAATGTGGCTAATTATGTGACGAAAGCAATCAACTGTGACAAGTTTATATGGTGTCGATCCTCATGCAGCCTAGCAGAAACGTAAGCAACGAAAATGGCAAGGTTGGATGATGTGTGAAGCTTGATTGAGTTTCAATCGAATCTTCAAGTGGGAGATTGTTAGACATCGAAGAGTATTGGATTTTGGAAGCTTGAACGGTTGGTGACTTTCAAAAGCATGGAGTAAGCTTGTCCTTTGGTTCAATTGGCTTCAAAAGTTGCCTATTAAATGAAGGATCCATTATTCATTTGATCATTCCATTCTAAACACATACAAAAGTTCTCCTAGTACTTGTGAGGTTATTAGAGAGTTTGTGAAATATCTCCAAATTACAAGAGATATAAAAGTGTTTATCATTGTAATTAGACAGAACTGTAATTTTTCTACATAGTGAAACATGTAGAAAACTAGAAGGGGGTTGAATAGTTTTACCGATTAAAACTTCATTTTAAACTATTTAGATCGACTTATGTCAATCTATTTAAATGTGTGTGTTGGATGTTTGATAGATAAACATATAACTAAGTAAAGCAAAGATAAAGAGTAAGAAGCACAAAACCACAACGCGAGTATTTATAATGGTTCGGCTACAAGAACACCTTCCTTGCCCTACTCCACTCCCCGACTCACCTACTCGAGAGTTTGAAATCACTACACAACACAAACTCCTTGTGGCAGAGAAGCCTTCAAAACGTCGCCTACTCTTTATCTGGTACAAGGCTAGACACCGGGTTCTTCCACGAGGTAGAACTAAACCTATCACAACGTCGCCTACACTTTATCCGGTACAAGGTAGATACCGAGTTCCATTACAAAGCAAGAACTACTACCCAACACTACACAACACCTATCCCAAAGGACATCCACTCCTTATAACAACATCAACAAGGATATCAATAACCTTTGACCTAATACTAATCTATCTTGTACATCGAAGCATCATATCGAATGTACACCCTAGGCACCTTTCACTAATGCCTTTGACATGACTCCTAGGCACCCTTCACTAATGGATTCAACACGGACTTTCAGCACCCTTCACTAATGCCTTTGACACGGACTTTCAGCACCCTTCACTAATGCCTTTGACACGGATCTTCGGCACCTTTCACCAATTCCTTCGACTTGACCCTTTAGACATCTTTCACCTATGTCTTCAACACAACACTTCTAATGAGAGAGGAAAGAACTATCAACAAGATAATATTAGTAGTCTTGATGATGACGAAGATTGGCAACCCATGGACTTGAGCTTGCTCAACTTCAAGAGGTGGTGATCTCGCCTTTAAGAGGAACATAGAGAATCACACAAACACAAAACTACATAGAAAGATCCTTTGGATCTGAGGTTAGAGAGTTTACAACTCTAAGAGAGAATGTATGTAAAAGGGGTTGGTTACAATGAAGAAATGGCTCACTATTTATAGAGGAAAAATCACTATTGTTCCACGGATCTCATGAATCCCTTGCTTGAGGGATCCGTCCAGTGTAATTCTGGGGATCCTTAGGATGCTCCCCCTAAATGGATTATGGGTCATGGATCATGGGTTATGGGTTATGGACTTTAGAACATGGGTATCCAAATAGATACAATGTATCTAGAAGATGTAATGCATCTAGTCAATGGGTCATGGGTTAGCTCAATGGGTCATGGGTTAGCTCCATGGGTCATGGATAATACTCATTATGACTTATGCATGATGTCATGCAATGGGTCATGGGTTATGGATCATGCTTCATGGGTATGGGTCATGGACTTTGGGCTTTACCCAACTACATTCAATGTATTTATTCAATGGGTCAAATACTTAGACTTCTACCCATTATGTTACCCATTAGAATACATACTAAGTATGTATATATATATATATATCTACCCATTATGTAAACACTAGTTGTTATACATATGCATTACTATAACATGAAAAAACTATTGCTTGTTTAGTGTTTTATATGAAAACGTAAGTGTGTTAGTAAACTATTGGCTCAAACCATTTACGTATTTTATTTGTTTCGTGAAAATGATTTTACGTTTGTTATCGACAAAACATTGGAAGATCATAAAATATAAATAAACATTTTTACGGCTTATTTGTATTAACAATCTCCCCCTTTTTGTTGATGACAAAACATAAGATTATTTTAAGGAAAAACTAAAATTCTTAAAAGTTTGTATTAGAGTTTTTACTCTCTTCTCCCCCTTTTTTCGAAACAAAAAGAGCGTCGAAAAGAAACTAACACATTGTTTGAGTAAAAACATGTGAAAAGAAAAAATAAGAAAAATAGAGAGTAAGAGAAGAGAAGTATTCTCGTCTTAGCTTCTCCTTGACGGGTCCATCCCATTGCGAGGGCGTCAAGTAAGTATGAATACTAAGCGAGTGCATTACAATTATGTTTTCAAATGGTTTCGTCCTTTTTGACGGACCTTGACGAGTGCTCCTTTGCAAGGAGAACGTCATGTAGTTATTGTAATCCTATGTGAAAGTGTTGCAAATGTTTTTGCAATTGTTTTACTTTGACAAGAAACTCCCCCTAGCTAAGGGTGTCAAAGTCTTCATGTGTATATTAAAAATCTACAAAACAAAGGTTAGAAAACAAGTATATAATGCATAATTTCCTGCAAATAAGACTCAAGTTAGTAATAAACAAGTCTTCTGTTGCACGGATCCCACAGTTCCTCCCTTGGAGAAATCCGTCTAGGCTAAAGTGAGGGATCCGTCTGCCTGTAAACTCAAGATAGCAATGTTGATGTAAAATGTGAAGTTAATATAAAAAAAGAGTTACATATTAAGGCACCAATGATAATATGACATATAACATGTAATATCATTCAATAAAAACATGAGAAATAATCTACATATCTCTAAAACTAAGAGAATGACTTAAACATGAAATATGATTCCTAAACTATCTAAGTTAAGCTTAAGACTAGGAGACTAATTGAATCCTTAAGCTCAAGGTTTTTTAGGTTTGTTGACTTCATCGAAACGTTCGAGGAGGTGATAAAACATGAAACGTTGCTCTTCACGTAGTTCATGTATCAAGCCTTCAACATGTTGACAATGATAACAATCTTTGTCATGGCTAGGAAATGGTGGAGGTAGAAATGGAATTGCTTGAGATGAAAGGTTGGGTTGAGTTTCCACAAAAGAAGGAGGGATTTGTGGAGGTATATTTGGAGGTGATTTAACCAAAGGTGGTGGTGGTGGAATATGTGTCGAAGATGGTGGTAGAGAGGTATCTACTTCCATGTGATCGGGTGGTTGACTTTGATGATTCCTCATAATCCAAAAGGGACTATTTGAGGGTGATGGTGAAAAGGATGCCGGTGCTAGTGTCGATTCAACACCTTGATTTTGTTGCGCTATTCTCTATATTAAGGAGAATGTTGGCAATGGTGGAGGATGAGATGGCCTAAAAGGCAAGTCCTCTAAATTGTAGAGGTGTGGAGATGAAAGTGGAGTGGTGAATGATAATGCTTTAGGTACCAAAGGTGATGGTTTGGTGGAAATAGGAGTGTTTGGTTTAGGAGGTATGTTAGTGTTTGGCAATGGTAGTTTTGTGGGAACAATCCTTTTGGGGATTGGTTTGATTGGTTGAGTTGGTGGAGGGGAAATCTGTTAGGAATTAGAAAATTCAGTCATTAAAGTGTCGGTCACCTCAAGTATATGTAATCATTAGAAAGCTCGTAGTCGTAGTTATTTTAATGTTTGTAAGTAGTTAGTCAAGTAAAACCGTGGAGGACGGACGGGTCTTTACCCACTGTATGCCTGATCCACAGCCCGTAGGTGGTGTTTATTGTAAGACACTATAAATACCCTCTACCTCCCAAGGTAGAGGGTTGGAGCTTCAATACCATTTTTCTTTGTTTCACATAGTTCCCAACTCTCTTCCATTTCTCTCACTAGAACTTTCTCTCTCTAAAACTTGTTAACACCTCATGTGATCATGGTTTGATGTGTTTGTGAAATCCTATATCTTACAATTGGTATCAGAGCCATGGTTTGATCATCTCTCTTACATATCCTTGGATTTCTAGTGGTTTTATATGGTTTTTGGGTTTGAAAAAGTTTAGTGGTTTTTGCATCATTTAGATCATTTCTTGTGTTAAAGTTTGAATTTTGAGTGTACTTTTGTGTTTAGAATCATTGTATGTGCTTGGGTTTTGATTTGAATCACTGTGGTTGGGCTTGTTTTGGATTGAAAAGCATTGTTCTTAAAGTTTTCTACCTAGCGACTTGGATCTCGGAGTTGTTTTCTTGGTAGCGAGTTACTTTGTTAATTTCCAGCGACTTTTAGTTAGAGGAGTAGCGACTTGAGCCCAACAACTTGTCTATTAAGACAAGCCGACAAACAGTACAAGTTAGTGGAGGTTCCACTTCGGCTAGCGACTTGGTTGGGTTAGCGACTTGTTTCTATTATTTCTAGCGACTTGGCTTTATAGTTCTTGGCGAGTTGTTCTATTAGCGACTTGTCTACTTAGCGATTTGGTGCAGTAGCGACTTGTGTTCAACGACTTGATTCTTAGCGACTTGGATACTTAGCGAGTTTTTCTTTAGCGACTTGTCTGCTTAGCGATTTGGTGCTTTAGCGACTTGTGTTTAGCGACTTGGGTCTTAGCGACTTGTGCTTAGCGACTTGATTCATACAGACTTGAGGTTTAGCGAGTTGCTACTTAGCGACTTGGTTCAAGGGTTTTAGCGACTTGGTTAATATCTGTTTCTAATACGGTTTTCTCTTGATTTAGTAAAATCCCATGAAAGAATCTATTTCCCGGTTTAATCATAGAGTTATAAAATCCCGTAAAATCTGTAAACATGTCTACCAACGTGCCTACAATCATCTCTACTGTAGCTGAGGACGTTCAAGCAGCTGGTTCAGACACTCGTCCACCCATGCTTGACAGAACTGACTATGACTCATGGGCTCAACGAATTAGGCTGTATTATCTGGGAAAGGAAAATGGAGTCAACATTCTCAAGTCAATTGATGAAGGACCTTATCAGATTGAGACTACAAGAGACATAATTGATACTGCTGCAGATGGAACAATGATATTTGGATTGGACAGACCAAAGACGTATGATGAGCTCATTGATAATGAGAAAAAGAGATTCGATGCTGATATCATGGCTTCAAACATTATACTTCAAGGTCTTCCAAAAGATATCTACAAGCTTATCAATCACAACACTGAAGCCAAGGCGGTTTGGGATAATGTCAAGATGCTTCTCTCGGGTTCTGAATTAACTAAGGAAGACAGAGAATCACAAATGTATGATGAATTTGAGCACTTTAAGATGAAACCAGAAGAAAGTGTCTATGAATATTAGGTGAGATTCCACAAGCTTGTAAATGACATGAGGAACATCAAAATGACCATGCCAAATATTCAGCTGAACTCAAAGTTTGTAAACAACATGAATCCCGAATGGCACAAATTTGTCACCTCTGTGAAGCTAACCAAAGGATTAAAGAACACCAACTATGAGCAACTGTATGCCTTCCTTCTTCAGAATGAGAGACATGCTATGTTTGAAAGAATGATTCTTGAACAGTTCAAAACTAAACAGGGAGAAACAAGTTCTTCAAATGATTCAACAACCTTTTACACAAATGTTGGAATTACCACCAAATCTTCTCAAGTCATACCTACGGGTAATGGTAACTACAAGCTCATTCCTGATCCAGCATATAAGCCTCCAGACTCAAACACAATCACGGAAAACTTCATCAATCAACTGTCTCTCATGGTTAGTCAAAATCTGAATACCACTCCTCACACCAACAATAACCTCAGAACAATGTCCAACCCACACAATCAAGCTACTGTCAGAGATGGAAAGGTTATGGTGCAACAAGTTCAAGGAAGGCAGTATGAACAGGGAAGAGGAGGAGTAGGTGGAGGGTATGTGGCTAATCAGAATCGTGGAAGAATTACCAATCAGGGACAAGTAAAACAAATCAAGGGCTACAACTGTGGTGGTGATGGACACATTGCAAGGAACTGCAGATCTCCAAAACGTCCTCAAAATGCAGAATACTTCAGAGACAAGATGTTGCTTGTGCAAGCTCAGGACAATGGTGCAGTTTTGGATGAAGAGGAGTTGTTATTTCTTGCAGAAGGGAATGCTAAGACATATGATGCAGATGTGGATGAGCAGCCAATTTAGGAAATAGGTCACAATCATCAAAATGCCTTTCAAGTTGCCGATTGTGATGCATATGACTCTGATGTCGATGATGAACCTACTGCCCAGACAATCTTCATGGCTAGCATTTCTCCAATGGTCTCTCCAAAGGTCTCATCATCAAAGCAGGCTGGTCCTTCCAAAGAATCAATCATCTCTGAGGTATTAAAACTGTACGATGAAGTTGATAAGCAAGAGATGCATATCAATGTACAAACACATGTAACTAATGAATCAGATATGGATAATGTGGGTAATAGTAATATTGTCTCATATGATCAATATGTGACACAAAGTGAAAGTGTGATTGTACCAAGTGATGCATCTTCTGCAGTCAATGATGACTATGTCTTTGATGAATACACTGCATGTGCCCCTGATGATTCTGTTATCTCTGAACTGAATGCCTATAAAGAACAAGTTGTTGTGTATGAACAACGTGCTAAGTTTGTGTTAACTACCCGTGAGCAGGAAATGGAGGACCAAATGCGTGCAATTATTAGAAAAAGTAATTTTAGGGAAGAAATATTAAAACAAGAGCTAGATTCCTTAAAAGAAAAACTTTCTAAAACTGCTAAGCAAAAACAAGAACTTCAAGAAAATGTGAAAGTTCTTAAGCATGAATTTAATGCTAAGGAATCAAAACTTTTAAATGAATTTTCCAACCTAAAAACTTTGAAAAACAAGCTTGAAAATAAGTTGTACGTACAAGGGAATACCATTCAGACTGCTCACATGATCACTAAGCATAGAGTCTTAAGCGATAAGCATAGTATTTCCATTGTTGAAGAACCAAATCTTGAGGTAGGTAAAAAGGCTAGAGCTGCTTATAAGGTACTATATGATGGTAATGAGATTCTTAAGCCTAGGCAAACACCATCATGTATTGGAAGCACGGAAGCGGATAGAATATTAGATGATGCATCTAGGGAGAAAATAGATAAGAAGCTTAACGATCCTACATGTAAAAAGAATAACATAACAATCATACCCCATGATTACACTAAGGAAAATTGGATCTCCCTGAACATGTTTAAGCATCAAACTCAATTAACCCCAGAACAGATTTTTTCGAAGAAAGATATGGATAAACAAAAAGTTAATGTACTTGTTGAAACAAACATTCCCCTTAGGAAAATGCCTGCAGCCACTGTGTATCCTTAAAATACACCAATGCACTTAGTTCCTAGAACTATTTCCATTAATAGCAAGACCTTAATCAGCCTGTATGTTGTTTATCAACTATTTGTTGATTTTGAGAAGACATGTAAGAAGAGAATCACACCTACAGGGATAACTGAAGGGGAAAGGGGCTTTAAGCAAACTAAAGAATGTTATTTAACTGAGGTCATGCCTTTCTTTAAACAATTAAAAGGTCAATTTGAGAGTCTTAAAAAGGGGATGGATTCAGATATTAAAGAAATGGAAAAGGAATTTGATGCAATGATAGTTGAGGTCAATGACTATGAGCGAGAATTAAAATATAATGAGATTGAGAGGAAGAACTTGCTTACCTTAAATGAGAATCGGATTTCCGAATGTATCACTCAAGATGTGTTTTACACTGCCACGAACTGTTCAATTAATGCATCTCAATTTCATAAATTATCTGTTGTTCTGAAAGTCTCCCATGATCGTGTCATTGAGCTTGAGAAAACTAACTCTAAATTGCATGATAAAGTTGAACAGGATGATCATGATAACCTGGTGAAACAATTTTCTAAATTGGAAGTTGAGCATCTTGCTTTGCAATTAAAATATCAACATCTAAAAGAAAATGTTAAAACCTCAAATATCAAGACATCCTTGGATACTCCTGAATTTGATGCAGTTTTTGAAATTAGCAAACGTGATGAACATATTCGAGCTCATTGTAACACGATCAGAAAAATGAGAACCCAAATTTCACAATTAAAGGGTGAAAAGAACAATGTGACTGGCTCCCAAATGCCTCCTCCTTTAGATTCTCAGTGTTCTCAAACTTTTCATCTTCAAAACTTGGTTAATGTTTTACAAAAGGAAAATGAGAGTTTTCTAGAAAAAAATGAAAAAGTTAAACAACACTTTAAAGAGTTATATGATTTTATGAAAGTCACTCGTGACAAGAACAACGAAAAAATAACGTCTTTACAAAAGGAAATTGAGAATCTGAAGAGTCAGGAAAAAGGGAAAATGCCACTTGTCTTTAATGAGAATGTTGCTTCGAAGTCATCTAAAGACTACAAATATACTGTGACTGTTAAATATATTCCTCCTCATCTTAGAAATAATGAACTTATGTTTCATAACTATTTCGCTCACCTTAAGGATAGTCTAGAATGTCTCCGTGAGATTGTTGAAGAAGATTGCATAAACAAGCCACTTGATAGTGAAATTAGGTTTGCTTGCATTCAGGCCAAACGATCTCAGGAGCTGTTAGAATGTTTAAGAGCAACATGTCCAAAATCCGTATGTGAGAAAAATAAAGCTGTGATGCCTTGTTCTATGCCTAGGGCTAAGTATGCAAACCATTCTATGCCCAGTGTTAAGAAAGTGAACTTTAAAGTGCCCACAAGTAGTACAGATCCCTGCACTTCTAGTTCAGGAATGCATAAGGTAGCCCAACCAACTAATGTTCCCATAATTCCCTCTACAGGAGTAATCAGTGACACAAAAGCAAGCGGGTCAAAGCCTCCAGGAAATACAAAGCAAGATAGGACCTCGCAAGCTAAAAATGTGCAATGGAAGAAAGTAGAAGATCACCCTAGGAACATTAAGTTTGAGTTGAATTAAACGAATCGTGTTGATTCTAGTATTAGCTATAAGCGTACTGTAATTAATTCGAATTCTGCTACTTTTGATAAAACATGTAATGATGATTGCTTGGTTTCTGTTACTAATCATGAATATGGTGTGAATGAGTTGATTAATGCTGTTAAATGCCCTGTTAGTATTGTTAATGCAAAAAATCAAGCAAAGAAGGGTAGAAAGCAATGGCGGAAGAAGGTTAGAAAACATTGGAATCCCACAGGAAGGAAATTTAGTAACATAGGTTATCAGTGGATACCTACTGGCCGCAAATTCAATCTTAATGAGATGTGCCCTAAATTATCTAGATCAATGCCCATTAGGAAATGGATGCCTACTGGTAGAACTATTCCTTTAAGAAATGAACATACTTTGAATAGGTCAAATACTGACACTAGTACTGCATCTATCCCTGATGAGTCCATTGTTTCTACTTCTGATATGCGAGTTCCAATCACTATTACTAACAAAATGGAACCCATTCTTGCATGGGGATCCCAATTATCCAGTTATCCATTCTTGTCTGTGTTCAATTGCAGATCGTTCAAATCGTTCTGTGGTACCTGGACTCAGGCTGTTCCAAGCATATGACTGGAGACCGGTCACGGCTCATGAACTTTGTGAGTAAATTCATCGGGACTGTTAGATTCGGAAATGATCATTTTGGTGCAATTATGGGTTATGGAGATTATGTTGTCGGTGATAGTATTATCTCCAGGGTATATTACATTGAAGGTCTTGGTCATAACTTATTCTCTATCGGTCAATTCTGTGATTCTGATCTAGAAGTGGCTTTCAGAAAACATACTTGTTTCGTTAGAGAACTTGATGGTAAAGAACTTTTAAGAGGAACATGTGGTTCAAATCTATACACCATCTCTATCGAAGATATGATGAAGTCTTCTCCAATCTGCTTGTTGTCAAAGGCTTCGAAATAAAAGTCATGGTTATGGCATCGTCGTCTAAATCACCTGAACTTTGGCACCATAAATGATCTCTCCAGAAAGGACTTAGTAATAGGCTTACCTAGACTAAAGTATGAAAATGATCATCTTTGTTCAGCATGCCAATTGGGAAAAATCAATAAATATGCCCACAACCCTAAACCTACAAACTCAGTTATGGAAGTTCTTCATACCATTCACATGGATTTATGTGGACCCATGAGAGTGCAGAATATTTTTGGGAAGAAATATGTGTTAGTTGTGGTTGATGATTACTCTCGTTTTACTTGGGTTAAGTTCCTAAGGACAAAGGACGAAACTCCAGATATCATCATTAAACTTATCAAACAGCTGCAGGTTCGACTTAACAAAACTGTCAGAATCATCCGAACAGACAATGGAACTGAGTTTGTCAATAAACAACTTTGTGAGTTTTATGAAAGTGTTGGAATCAGTCATCAAAGAAGTGTTCCACGAACTCCTCAACAGAACGGTGTTGTTGAAAGACGAAATTGAACTCTTGTGGAAGCCGCTAGAACAATGCTGATTTACTCAAAGGTTCCAATGTTACTCTGGGTTGAAGCTATTGCCACTGCATGCTACACTCAAAATCGATCCCTAATTCACACTTCTCATGGAAAAATTCCATATGAACTTGTCCACAATCGAAAACCTAATCTTTCATTCCTTCGTGTGTTTGGTGCATTGTGTTATCCAACTAATGAGGGTCAAGACTTAGGCAAACTTAAAGCTAAAGCGGATATTAGAGTTTTTGTAGGATATGCACCAAGCAGAAAAGGATACCGAATCTACAACAAAAGAACCCGAAATATCATGGAAACAATTCACGTTACGTTCGACGAGTTGACCGGTCAAATGGCTCCTGGACAACCCAGTTCTGGACCTGCATCATCAAGTAGTCCCATCAGTTCTACTCTTGTATATGATTCTTCGCCAGCAACTCCTTATGTACCTCCTTCAGAAGATGACTTGAAGAAACTGTTTGATCCAATGTTTGATGAACACTATGAGCCAATTACTAATGATCTGTCAATTCCATCAACAGAGGCTGCTTCTATCCCTGTCAATGAAGTCAACCCTTCAGTTTCTATGTCGTTAAGTGTTAGGATTTAGTAAACCAGTTATTAAAGAGTCGGTCACCTCAAGTATATGTAATCGTTAGAAAGCTCGTAGTCGTAGATTAGTTAATGTTTAGTAGTATTTAGTTAAGTAACACCGTGAAGGACGGACGGGTCTTTACCTACTGTATGCCTGATCCACAACCCGTAGGTGGCGATTTGTGTAAGAACTATAAATACTCTCTACCTCCCAAGGTAGAGAGTTGGAGCTCATAATAAGATTTTTCTTTCTCTCACTAAAGTTCCTAACCTCTAACTTTCTCTCTCTAAAACCATAGTATACGCCTCTTTGATCTTTGGTTTAGTGTGTTTGTGAAATCCAATATGTTAAAAATGGTATCAAGAGCCATGGTTTGATCATCTCTCTTACATATACTTGGATTTCTAGTGGTTTTAGATGGTTTTTGAGTTTGAAAAAGTTTAGTGGTTTTTGCTTCATTTGGATCATTTCTTGTGTTAAAGTTTGAATTTTGGGTGTACTTTTGTGTTAAGAATCATTGCAAGTGCTTGGGTTTTAATTTGGTAAGCTTGAATCACTGTGGTTGAGCTTGTTTTGGATTGAAAAGTGTGTTTCTGAAGTTTTTCTTGCTAGCGACTTGGTTCTCGTAGTATTTTTCATCATAGCGACTTGCTTCAGTAAAAGTTAGCGAGTTACAGTGTTAGTTGTTAGCGACTTGAGCCTAGCGACTTGTCTATTGAGACAAGCCGACAAATAGTACAAGTTAGTGGATTCTCCACTACGGCTAGCGACTTGGTGAGGTTAGCGACTTGCTTCAGAAATTGTTAGCGAGTTGTAGTGTAAATTGTTAGCGACTTGATACTAGCGACTTGGATCTTAGCGAGTTGTTCTTTAGCAACTTAACTGTGTCTAGCGACTTGGTGCTTAGCGACTTGGTGTTAACGACTTGGACCTTAGCGAGTTACTCTTTAGCGACTTGACTGTGTAGCGACTTGGTGCATTAGCGACTTGGTTCTTAGCGACTTGGTCTTAGCGACTTGGTTCACTGGAATTTGAGATCTTGGCGAGTTGCTACTTAGCGACTTGGTGATTAGCGACTTGGTTTAAGAATTCGTAGCGACTTGTTTGATTTTTTTTTGTAATTCGGTTTTCTCTTGATTTAGTAAAATCCCGTGAAAGAATCTATTTCCCGGTTTAATCATAGAGTTATAAAATCCCGTGTAATCTGTTAACATGTCTACCAACGTACCTACAATTATCTCCACTGTTGCTGAGGATGTTCAAGCAGCTGGTTCAGATACTCGTCCACCTATGCTTGACAGAACTGACTACGAATCTTGGGCTCAACGAATCAGATTGTACTGCCTTGGAAAGGAAAATGGGGTCAACATTCTCAAATCCATTGATGAAGGACCTTATCAGATTGAGACTACAAGAGACTTAATTGATACAGCTGCAGATGGAACAATGATCTATGGATTAGACAGACCAAAGACGTATGATGATGTAAGACCTTAAATCTATCAACCTTATATCACAAAATACCCACGTTAACAAAACAAGTAGAACACGTTAAACAAACACCCACTTTATGCGTATACTAAACAAGAAACAAAGATGAGAAAGATGATGACTTGATATATGAATCGTGTATGTTATGCGTAGAGAGAGAAGATGAACACAAGAAGTTGTATTACTTAAGAGAGAAAACACACACACACACACACTTTCAAGCACACCCCTCAAATGAGACTTTGAGGGGTTTATATAGTACAAGCACTAGATGCCCTAAAAGGCTTTCCATGGGCCTCGTGGATGGGCTTGGATTGGATTGGGTTAAATGAACTTATTCAAGGCTAGCTTAACTAAACTATTACCCATTTAGCTTAGCCCAATCCACGAGCCCGTTGACTATTCTACTACGATATCTAACACACGTTACAAAGTTCCTAAATGTGAATGACCATCACTTCTAATAAAAAATATTAAGGCTAACAATCTCCCCCTAAGGGGTGGTCATTCAAAAGATGCTCCACTTGATTAGGTCTTTACTTTTCTCGAGCTTGAACTTTGTGTGTAGATATAGAATAGTCTTGTTTCATTGTTCCTTCATGCTTTGTGATCAGTTTATGTGGTTGTCTGCCGTTGTCAACTTCGTTGGATAGGTGTCTCCACGCCTTTCTCCACCATGCTCACACTTCTATTTGTCTTTTGGTTACCAATGATGTAGTTCTCGAGTCTTTAAACTTTGTAGATTCTTTGACATTGACGAAGAATCATCTTTAACTTTGTGTTGCCTTTGATTTTGATGAGAACTTTCATGTGTTGTTGGTATGAGCATGTGGAGAATCTGCACGATCAATCCGCTCAGGAGAAAGGCCGTTCCTGAACTGGAGTCCCACAAGTGAGATAACGCGATATACCGAAGTACATCTACAATTCAGATGAGTCTATGAAGTACACCGAAGCATCACTCCACGAATGTAGACCGTTTGAGACACACTAAGCGTAATCCACGGGGAGTTATCGAAGTGACCTGCTGTCAGGGCTGCTTGATGTTGACCCTGGCAGGAGTTTCCATTCAATCATTGAAGATCACAGAGTGAAACCTCTCATAAATGTTATGGCAGATTGCTAAGATCTGCGTAGGACTCTAGGATATATCACTTGTGTCCTTATTTATGAACAACAAGCGATGTCATGTCAAGTGTTCCTATGAGATCTTTTGATGAATCTCGTGGCTCTAGACTCAATAGTGCATTATGGTTTTCCTAAGCGGAGACTAGGGAGAGGGTCTCCTTCTTCAATACCAACCAACTCTAAGAGAAAGTCGATAGATTATGTAGGGTTCCCAGTGAGAATGAAACAAATCCCTTTAAGAGGAATTGAGTAGCTAGAAGGTTTAGTGCAGTGCATCACTGGGTACATGACGTCTTTGTCTTCAATACCGGCGTCATCTAAGTGACAACCAGTAGCATATGTATTGAACCCGGTTTCTGCCCTAAGGTTGATTATGGAGGGCTATTTCTTTTCACCCTTTCTTTTACTTTTCTTTTTAATTCTTCAACCCCTTCTTTCTCCTTTCTCACATTACACCTTTTTTCAATCATTCCTAAGGACTTCTAGTTCTAAACTATTTGTGATGTCCTTGGGTAGATCCCTCCGGCTCTAGCGGATCATAGGACGAATTTCCTATCCTTAGTCACCTTATAACTCCATGACTGTCCTATTGTTGCCATAAAACCATTTTCCTTGAAAATCTCTCAATGTGTTTATGATTATCAAAAGATTTTGTTAACACCTTGAGAGTTTTGTTTTTCAGAAACACTCCCCCTTCACATGTGCTTATATTGTTTTAACAGAAATCTGCACAGAGAGGGTAGAGTTCGCACTTTTTGAATTGACTTTTAATGAGCTAGACCGATTCGAGACACGTTTACATCACTAGAGAACTAGCTTGAAATTATTGCCCGTTCTGGTCAAGTCCATAAAAAGTTTCTCGAGATGGTACATTATTCCTCGTCAATTCATTGGTTTCAATTGAGTCGAGCTCTTTTTGGGATTCAAACAACGATCATTAAACTTTTTGATCACATTTTAATCACGTCTCCTCCCCCTCAAAAATAGCATATTCGTGATATTTTTGATATCAACGGATTAAAAAACATTTTAGAATCTTTTGGGGAGACAAACGGATTTGATTTAAGCATGAATTTGGAACATTTTAGTTTTATACTCCCCCTTTAATAAAGCACAATCAATTAAAAGGTTTTAGAGGGAGTTATCTTGAGCACAAAGTATTTTGAAAGATTTTGAAAATATTTTTGAACAATCTTGAAAAGGTGCTCAAGATGATGATGATTTCTCACCAATTTTAAATGTAGTGCACTGAAGCGTACACTTGATTTTTTCTTTAAAAAACACGAGTTTTGATTTGAAATAATCAAAAGTCATCATTTTAGTCCGGGTTTCGTACTGAAGTATACGAAAGCCATTTTTGAAGAAATTTTGTGAAACGACATGTTTTGGAAAACATTTAAAGAACTCTCGCTCAAGCATCTGTACATGCCCGTATCATTGTTGAATGACATTTCTAGAAACATACAGAATATCGATTATACAAGAGACATGTCGTGAGAAGAATATTTTTGGATTTTTGATTTTATATTATTTTTGTATTTTTGAAAGTTTTCTATTTTTATATTTTGCTTTTGTAGGTTTTTCAAATTTTGTATTTTGATTTTCAAAAGTATTTACAGCGAAGCTTTTTGGAAAATCATTTTCAAGAAGATTCGAGAAGACGTTCTAACTCCTCAGGGGTTAGGCTTCGCATTCCAATTCGTTGAACTAAATCGTCAAACCTTTCTTTTGGAAGGGCTTTAGTAAATATATCGGCGAGTTGGTAATCTGTCTTAACGAAAAATAATTCAATAGTACCTTCCTCAACGTGTTCTTTTATGAAGTGATAGCGGACTCTGATATGCTTAGTCTTTGAGTGATAAACAGGATTGCATGATATGGCTATGGCACTTTTCGAGTCACAATACATAGATATTTTATCGAAAGTAAAGCCATAATCTGTGAGTTGTGTTCTCATCCATAGAACTTGAGCACAACACGCAGATAGAGACACATACTCGGCTTCAGCGGTTGAAAGTGCAGTGCAATCTTGTTTCTTTGAAGACCAGCTTACTAACTTTTCACCCAAAAATTGTGCTCCTCCTGATGTACTTTTTGCTGTAACTTGGTCACCTGCGTGGTCCGCATCTGAAAAGGCAATAAGATCAAATCCGGATTCCTTCGGATACCAAAGACCCTTGTGAATGGATGTCCTCAGGTACCGAAAGATCCTTTTAACCTCTTAGAGGTGCAGTTCGGTAGGCTTAGCCTGAAACCGTGCTAATAAGCAAACAACAAAATGAATATCGGGTCGACTAGCAGTAAGGTACATGAGAGAACCAATCATGATCCGATATTTCTTCGGATCAATAGGTTTCCCAAACAAATCGGCTCCAATTTTTGGTGAAGTTACCATTGGTGTTCCGACCGAGTCACAATTATCCATACCATGATTTTTCAAAATCTCAGTTGTATATTTAGCTTGACTAATAAAAATTCCACGAGGGGATTGATGTATTTGTAAACCAAGAAAGAATTTTAGTTCCCCCATCATGGACATTTCAAATTTTCTTTTCATGAGATTTTCAAAATGTTTTGAGAGATTCGGATTAGTGGACCCAAAAATGATGTCGTCCACATAAATGTGAACAATCAAAATGTCGTTTTTGCATTTTTGTGTAAACAAGGTAGGATCAACTGTTCCTTTGGTGAAATTGTTTTGAATAAGGAAAGAGGACAATTCGTCATACCACGCTCTCGGAGCTTGCTTTAATCCATAGATTACCTTTTTGAGTTTGTAGACGTAGTCTGGATGTTCCATATCTACGAAGCCTTCTGGCTGACTCACGTACAATTCTTCTTTCAGAGTTCCATTCAAGAACGCAGTCTTAATGTCCATCTGATAAACCGTGATGTTTTTGTGAGCGACATAGGCTAAGAATATCCTGACTGCTTCTAGTCTAGCTATCGGCGCGAATGACTCTTCAAAGTCTATCCTTTCCTCTTGTCTGTGTCCTTTGGCCACAAGACGAGCTTTGTTGCGAATGACAGTCATTTCTTCATCCCGTTTGTTCTTTCATAACCATTTAAGATCAATGACGCGAACGTCAATGGGTCTTGGAACCATATCCCAAGAGTCATGTAGACAGTATTGGAGAAGTTCCTCCTGCATTGCTTCTATCCATGCGGGTTCTGCCATTGCCTCGCGAATGTTCTTTGGCTCTATATTGCTAATTGAGCAAAGGTAAATGCATAAGTCGCAATCGGTGGCAAGTTGGCGTCTCGTCTGAATTGGCCTTGAAGGTTCACCAATAACTTGTTCAATTGATTGGTCTTTTGTCCACTTCAGAGTAGAAGGATACCGTTGGTTATACGTATGCGAGTTATATGGTTCTCGTAAGCTTGAAGATGATTCAGATGATTCTGTAGCAAACGGGTTTTCAAATAAGTCTTCATCTAACGTTGCATCGTTTCAGTTTTGTGAAGGTTCTCCTTGAAATAATATGTTTTGAATTTGCTCATCAACTGTTGGTAAAACGGGTGCAATAACTGGAGTATATGTAGATGATGTTGATGGAGTTGGTGCATTGGTTTCGACCATTGTAGATGCATCTTCTGTTGGTGGTGATGGATGATTTTGAGCGGGTGCAGCGGAATGATGGTTTGATGCATTTGTCGAAGTTCCACCATAGTATTCATCGAACATTAACTCAAAGAAATTCCCCCATTCATGTTCATGAGGAGTGCCAGCAAAAGTTGATGGAGCTCTTTGATGTACGAGTCCTGAACTGATGTGTCCAGAAGTCTGCTGGTTTAGTGCGGGTTCTAGAGCGAGTCTCTCAGAAGCCATTTGTGAAATTTCATCAAAATTCACGTTCATTGTCTCCATGATCCTCCTAGTTCTTCTGTTATATACCCTGAATGCCCTCGAGCTATCTGAATATCCAATGAAGATTCCAATATCACCTTTAGCTTTCAGTTTCCCTAGATCTTCTCTGTCGTTTGTCGGATAGCACAAAGCGCCAAACACGTGAAAGTAAGAGATATCAGGTTTTCTGTTGTTCACTATTTCATATGGGGTTTTATTGAATCTTTGATGGATGAAGGATCGGTTCTGAGTGAAACAAGCAGTGGCAACAGCATCA
This sequence comes from Chrysanthemum seticuspe, assembly GCA_019973895.1. Lineage (NCBI taxonomy): Eukaryota > Viridiplantae > Streptophyta > Magnoliopsida > Asterales > Asteraceae > Chrysanthemum > Chrysanthemum seticuspe. Next base: position 119,581,651 of record BPTQ01000005.1, read on the forward strand.
GCCCATAGAAATAACGGTGCACTAGAATAAATTAGCATTGTGTGAGCAACTTCCACAAGAGTACGGTTTCTTCTTTCAACTACCCCATTCTGCTGTGGAGTTCTAACAACTGATGTCTGATGAGTTATTCCAACATCTTCAAAATAAGCTCTTAACTCCTGATTTGTGAATTCTGTGCCGTTGTCTGTTCTTACAACTCTTATTGGAGCTTGAAGAAGTACTTGAATACGTTTCAGGAAGGTGATGATGATGCCTGGTGCTTCGTCTTTTGATCTAAAAAATCTAACCCATGTATATCTTGAATAATCATCGACGATAACAAGAATATACTTTTTCCCGTTAATGCTTTCAACTCTCATTGGGCCACATAAGTCCATGTGCAAAATATGCAACCTTGCTTCCGAACTAGGTACGGATTTGGGTTTATATGACGCTCTTTTGCTTTTTCCTTGTTCGCATGATGGACATAAGTGATCCTTGGTGTATTTGAACTTTGGAAGTCCATTGACGATGTTGTCTTTGGCCAGTTTGTTGATGGTGTCGAAATTGAGATGTGATAATCTTCGATGCCACAACCAGGACTTTGTTCCAGATGCTCGTGTCATAAGACAGATTGGTGATGAAGAGGCCATTTGGTTAATTTCGATTGCATACAAGTTTGTATCACGATTCCCAGATAAGAGATCAGTGCCATTCAAGTTTCTAACGAAGCAAGCATTTTTCCTAAAAGCAACCTCTAAATCTGCATCACAGAACTGCCCGACTGAAAACAAATTGTGTCCCAACCCTTCGATATAGTAAACCCGAGTGATCAAATAATTTCCAAAAGGTAGATCTCCATAACCCATGATAGCTGCTACATGATCATTTCCAAAACGTACGGTTCCCATGAATTTCCAAACGAAATTGATCAGCAGCTTCAGATTCCCGGTCATGTGCTTGGAGCAACCCGAGTCGACGATCCAAAGACATATTTTGATAACCTGCCAATAACAGAAGAAGAAGATTTTGGAAACCGTTCTGATTTTGGTTCCTTTGGGTTAGAGGTAAAATCCTGATCACACTCATAGAAGTTATCTATTGGTAAGACAGGTTCATCACTCATTCTACCATTCTCGAGTGTGAAAGTTCTACCCGTTGGTTTCCAAATGTCATCCCTAAAGTAAACATTATGCTCCCTATCAGTAGTATAAAGCCTAAATCTCGCAACTAGTCTTCCTATTCGTTTAGCATAAGTTTTTTGGGAACATTCTTCTTGACAAGCTTAACAATCTCATTCTTAGAAACACAATCATCATGAACATTAATTAAAGATTTCTTGCAAGTTAAACAAAGAGATTCAACACATTCATTAGACTTAGCAAGTTTCATAGGTTCATTACATTCAGATGAAATGTATTTCTTATTACAAAGCGGTAAACTCCTAGGGTGTTCTTCTACTTTCTTCTCTGTAGGATCAAATATTATTGTGTTTGATGATTCGGGTGGTCTTGGATGATCAAAATACATGTTATCCATTAGAGAGAGAAAGTAGAGAGATGGGTGTTTTCTTGGTAGAGACTTGTAGCACAAATTGTGAAATATTAGATTGAAAGCACCACCCCTTCCATGGATGGAAGGGGTATTTATAGTTATAGAATACACGACCTCCTATCGGCCTGTGGATCAGGCATACAGTGGGTAAAGACCCGTCCTTCCTCCACGGTGTTACACTACGCTAAACTAAACTAACAACTAACTAATAAACTGATAAATAACGTAACTAATGATATGTCTACGAGCTAACTTATGCTAGATAATAATTGGGGTGACCGACACTTTACTTATGGAATTTCCAATTCCTAACAATCTCCCCCTAAGGGAGGTCACCCCATGTTTTACATTTTGAATCCTAGCATTCTATTCTTGACTTTGGTCTTGAGCTCGTAGACTTCAATTCTTCAATTCCGCAATCTTTGTGCTTTTGTAGTGCAACTTCGAAATCCGAGTGGTTTGTACTTTCAGTGGAGGTCTTTGAACTGATCCACATCTTTGATGATCTTCGAGCTTTCTTTGAGATCATCAGCCACAGTAAATCTCTGGATCACCCTTTATTGTGTTGCCATCATGTGAAGTTGTGACTTTTGGACCGACATGCTCACACTTTTGAATCATGACATCTTTCCATTAGAGTAGCGAAAGCCTTACTGGTTCATGATATTTGCAGCAGCGAAGCAGAAGCATAGTATGAAATATCAGAGCTAGGTTATGTAGATATGCACCAGTCATGATTTCTTCAAATTAAGTGTGGATGCTGTGAGCATGCGGCTTTGGATTGACTCCTCAATTCTGATCAACTGCAACCGTCCAAGTGTACCTGCAAACAACAGTTAGCAATAAAACACACGAAAGTGTCTTTGATCACTTTCGTTGAATTGAGGTACATGGCCCACGATTCCCCATTGATCAGTACGAGTACTGCCTGTGATCAGGTAGGATTCCTAAGAATCTCCTTGACAGGGTTTCGCAGCTGCTCTAGTTGTTCTCAAACCGGAACGTCTCAAAGAAGACAACACGGAGTGAGTGAACCAGCGAATTGAGATTCACTGATTGATGAAAAATGATTTGAAAACAATCGCGTATTGCTTAGAAGAAAGAGTTTTGCAATACGACGAAGGTTTTATGGGAAAGATCAATTTTCAATCAAAATACTTTTTGTATATGAAAAGAGTACACATTCGACGTGCTAGTGAAAAGAAGAGATTCGCACATCGAACGGTTTTTCTAAAAGTATTTTTCAATCAGAGATACTTTTTGAATTTGAAATGAATACACATTCGACGTGCTAGAGAAAAGAAGGTTTGCACATCGAACGGTTTTTCCAAAAGTATTCGTCAATTCCATTCCTGGACCAAGGTTGATTCAAGATTGAATCTCCCCATCGTTTCTATCCAGTTGTCACAAGCTTGATCTTACGAGAAGATCTCACATGTCACCCACCAAGAGCTTGTTTGATGTTGGCTCTAGAAGGATTTCCATCTTCATTGTGAATATTTTTACATATCACTCGGATGTTCTGGCAATACCACAAGGATAATGCGTAGGACTCTTAATATATTCTTACTTTCCACATTGTGTGAAATAGCAAGTCTTCATTAATTTAGTGTCCTAATGAGATATTGTGGATGATCTCTTGGCTCTAGACTCGATTGTGCACATTTGGTTCCTATGCCGGAGACTAGGGAGAGGGTCTCCTTCTTCAATATCAACAATCTCTAAGAGAAAGTCGATAGATTATGTCGGTTCCCCGTGAGAATGAAACAAGCCCTTTTAAGAGGAACTTGAGTAGCTTGGGAAGTTGTAGCGCAGTGCGTCACTGGGTCCATGACGTCTTGTCTTCAATACCAGTGTTACCTTAGTAAACACTAGTAGCATATGTATTGAACCCGGTTATTGCCCTAAGGTTGAATTATTGGAGGGCTATTTCTTTTCACCCTTTTCATATTCATTTCTTTTTCATTCTTCAACCCCTTCAGTGCTTACCGAGACTTCATAACTAGAACCTTGTTGGGTTTATTCCAGTACTAGCTCTGTCTCAGTCCGCACTCTTCCCATATCTCACTTTTCTCCTTTTTTCATCATACCTAAGGACTCTACACTATCTAGTGGATTGTCCCTGGGTAGATCCTTCCGGTTCTGGCAGATCGTGGGAACGAATACCTAACCTAACCATCCTTATAACACCATGCATAAAGTAAATTGGTCGGTCTTTTGGTATTGTTCATTCTTCCATGAAACCAATTGAAAAAATCATTTGGAAAATCAATCAAGGTACTTGTGATACGAGATTAAAGCATTTTGTACCTTAATAGTTTTGATCATTTAGAAAACCTCCCCCTCAACATGTGCATATGATTTAGAAATTGTTTAGCGCATGGAGGCAAAGAGGGCTTTGAAATATTTTCTTTGATCACAATTTCATTAGAAAAAGCCATTTGATTTTCTTGGTAAATTCTCCCCCTCAATATGTGCATAGGATATTTTAAATCATTTTATCACATAGAGGAAAGAGTTCTTTGAAGTACTTTTCACGATTGCCAATATAAACCATTCGCTCCCCCTCAATATGTGCGACGATATACGAAAGAGTTTGGCACATATTAGAGAGAACTTGCACTTTGAATCAAAACGATCAACTTATATCAAGTTTCATTATTAAATCACAAATTCTCCCCCGATCAAAAATATCAAACCCTTTGAGATTTTGGATCCCAAGTGATTTAATAAGGTTTAGAAAACATGGGAGAAAATGTGGCCAGGTTTAAATACTCATCTTTGTTTTTGGATAAATCCTCCTCCTCAACATGTGCATTGTATATATGAAATCGTTTGGCACATGGAGGCAGGAGTGCCTATAAAGGACTAAAACCAATTCCATTTAAACAGATAAGAGATTTAAATCACTATCTCTCCCCCGATCAAAAATTTCAAACCAATTGAGATTTGTGATCCCAAAAGATTTAAATCATTTAGAAAATTTTGGGGAAAGACGTGGCAAGATTTGATTTTGAAAAATGACAGATAAGGACCATTTTAAGACATTAAAGATTGTTAGTGTCAGGTATGATTGTTTTAAGAGATCTTTTAGTAAAATAAAACAATTTCACAATCAAACAAGAACAGAAAGAATTTCATTTTGACAGATCTTTGAGTTTTAAAGAAAATCATACCATGACATAACATTAAATCTTTAGATCACCACATTTTATCGTACAAACCGGAAATTTTGTGAAGAAATATCGTTTGAAAATATTTTATTTTAAATCACTCTCCCCCTCAATCGATGACCGTAGTCGTTGATTGAGTGACTTAGGTTTTGATAAAAATGAAGTCCGGTGATTTTCAAAATTTAGTCCAATTAATTTTCAAAAACAATATTTTCCATTTTTCAAAACAATTTATTCAAATTTTTTAAAATTGTTTAAAAAAAATGGTATCATGCACAAAGATACGTTAGGTGGTTGAGCTGCTTTTGTTGTTGTTGCTGAGGGTTGGAAGAAAACCGTCTGCAGATGCAGTGAGACTTCAAACGTTGCATTTTAATGCCAACTTAGGTCAAATTAAGCTCCGTTTTCTTCAATCACTTAGAAGAAAACCATCTGCTGATGCAGTGAGACCTCTTATGTTGCATATATGCCAACTCTCCATAGAGGTCCAATTAAGCTCCGTTTCTTCATTTGTCAACCCAAGATATAGTTACCCTTTCCTTTCGGCATCCAATCATATTCAATTGTGGGATCCGGATCGGGAACATTCTTTAAAACCAATATACCTGCATACGTTAGTGAACACACATACAGATATATGGTGGTCGACATCACCCAAACAGCAATCGACTAATAAAAGTCAATTCAACATATCAATCAGATCATTCAAATATATGGGAATAATGTGTTTATCAAACTCTAATCATCTAAACCTAACAATCACATCCTAGAAACCTAGTCCTTCAACATAGGCAATTGTATTTGACAGATAAGCACGTAGGATGATTAAGATAATCTCGTTAGATGATACAGATTTGAAAACATTCTCCCCCTCAATCAATGACTTAAATATCTGAAAAGTTTAAAAGCGCTGAAGTCATTGATTGAGTTTTCAATTTTTATAAAAACTCTGAATTTGATTGTTTTAAAAGCAACTCATTTACCACCAATTTTTGAAAACAACAAATATTTTTCTGAAGAATTTTAGACGGAAAAACATTTGTGTAGGAACAGCAGTCCTTCGACATACTTTCCTCAACTTGTTTTAGGATAAGTGCAAGAAATATTTGAAAAATTGTTTAAGCGAAGCACTTTCCTTCTTTGAAATATCAGAAATAATAGCAAACCATAGTTTAAGCACGGGTTACAGTCTGAAGTAACTGCAAGCCATTATTTGAAGCGCGGGTTACAGTCTGAAATAACTGTAAGCCTTATGATTTGTGACATGTTTTGAAAAAGAATATTTACACCTCCTGCTCGAACTTCATCTATGGTCCAGTGCCATTATTGAATGACATTTCTAAGACCGCAGATGTTATCGATACCAGAAGACATGTCATGAGAAAACATATTTTTGGTCTTTTTCAAATTTTCTAATTTTTATGGGTTTTTGTTGATTTTATATTTTTCTATTTTGTTTTGCTGGTTTTATATTTTTGTATTTGGTTTTTAATAAATATATACAAAGATAGAGTAGATGATATAATTTAAGAAAGATGATGATACGAGTACCGAGATAAGGATATCAAGCAGCCCCGTTGTAGAAGATAGAAGTCATCATCTCTTAAACATTCACCACCAAAGCTTCCGAGGCTCCAGAATAGAAGATAGAACATGAGCCTTTGAGAACAAGAGACTTTGGCAGCTTCCCCCCAAACCGAAGATCCATTTGATGAGCAGATTCGAAGCTCTATTTCAAGCTTGCCTTAGCCAGGTGCACAGAGAAGCACACCATTATCATAAATCCCGCTGCTCCTTTCAAGAATAATCATCGTGATTCTTTGTTCGAGGTTATATCATCAACAAGAACATCAACGTATCATCCCACACATAAATAACTCTTCTCAAATTTCATTACCACTGAAGTCTGACGCAATCCATCCCAACATGTGTGAAGAGACCACTTCCCCCGAGTAGTTGAATTGATGCAGTCAGTCTCTTTGTATAATGCTCAAGAACTCTCCCGAATACACATCATGAGGGTAATGAAGAACACCTCCCCTATGTTCACATCTTTCGTCCCTGATGAATGTGTATGAAGCTCAAGAATCCGAAGTACACCAATATCCAAGAACTCTCCCGAATACACATCATGAGGGTAATGAAGAACACCTCCTCTATGTTCACATCTTTCATCCTTGATGAATGTGTATGAAGCTCAAGAATTCGAAGTACACACATTCCCTCATGTTACACATTTATCTTCCCTGAATATGTCGTACTTGTGTACCTCATTTATATTCAGAAACTTTCACTAACATCACTTCCCTCACATAGTTGGAATAATAACAATAAATGCCTTGATGAGTAAAACCTTGAGTTTCTCTGCGGTCATGACATTTGTTTTCCCGGGATGTCTTCAATCACTTAGAAGAATTAAGTTCATCAAGTTTACTCGCCATGAGTCAAACCTTGAGTTTTTCTGCGGTAATAACATTTGTCTTCCCGGGATATCTTCAATTACTTTAGAAGTATTAAGTTCATCAAGTTTACTCGCGTTTAGATGCGTGTCTCCTTCCCCCTTGCTGGTTTTGATACTTCAGAATCAGCAACATATTATAAGCCCAAGTACTAGAAATCTTGTTGAGAAGATCATAATTAGCTCAGATGTATCTGTGAGAATCAACTTGATGAAGAAATAGAATGAACAAGTCTAATTGGGGATTAAATTCGACATTTCACTCTCCCCCAATTAGTGCTCTCCCCTAAACCGACAATCTGTTTGATAAGTGCCTAGATTAAGAAGAAGTCTTTAGATCGTTAAATGCAACTCGTCTTTAGTCTTCTAACATGTAGCAGATAAATGTGGAACCGACTGTAGACTCGACCTTCTTCAAGATTGTCCGAATGGGGAATAGAATGTTAACATCTTCAACTCACACCAAAAAGCATCCCACCAAAAAGCATCCCAATTAACTTACATCTTGCAAATCCCCTTAACTAAAATCCCTCCCAATCAAACAAGAACAGAAAGATGTTCATCAAGGAAATCAGCAATCAGGCCGCAACGAACAACAAGATGGTAACACCAAACTACCAATCACATCAAACAAGAACAGAGAGATTGTTCGGAATCATCATGTTGATGTATACGTGAAGCATTAACCGGAATCACTTTGTCGATAAACTCATCAATCTGAGTGAAGATGTCAACCAACGGCTCTTAAGAAGAAACTCCATGTAAAGATGACCCGATAAGAAGAAGCTCGGTTCTTACATGAGTTAGGAGCCGTATGACCATATAGTCTCATATGACAATCAACCATGCAGTATTATCATACTTCTTCTCCCCCTCAAGAATTGCATACGGAGATGCCATTCTTGATTAAACAAGTGAAAATCATCCAAATGTAGTCAATTCACACTTCTCCCCCGCAAAATTAGCACAAGATGACGCCATCGTCATTATAGTTGAGCAAGTGGAATAAGAAAAAAATCATCGGTAGTCCGGTTCACTTGATAAATGAAAGCGCGTGGAAAAAGCATGAAGAATGTTGATGAGAATGGTCATAATAGAGAAGATTTCTCTTCTTCAGAAGATAAAGCGCACTGACGCGTACACTTTTCTTTTCTTTAGCAAACGAGGCATGAACTGTTGTGTTCATACGTCTTAATGTCTCTCTTTTCAATCTCTTTAGGCAAAACATGTAAATGTCACCATTATCATTCAGTAGGCTCTTTGCAGTGACAGCTGATGGAGATAACCCAATATGATGAATTTGACCCTGAAGTAAACTAACCCGAACTCGTGACTTATACTTGCACATATGTAACAAAGAGCGGTACCAATTTCCATTAGCATCTCTAAGTACTCTCTAAGTACTCTATACTCATCATCCAACCAACCATCAAGTAATAGAAGTACTTTACCTCTTGAAAATCAACAATTAAATGTGACACTGAGCACTACAACGTAACTCCTTAAAGTGATAGTTATTTTTGTGGCAAAAAGAGCCCAATTTCCCCTCGTGGTAAAAGAAAAAAGACTCCCAAAAATAACTAGATTTCCAAGTCTTCGTTTTTGATAATAAGCTCGAACAAGGATCTTGAAGAATCTTCATCCCTCCATCCCCGATACCTTCAGATACTAAGTACACTCGCCCGTGATATTTCACTTCAACCTCAAATAAATAATAGTGAATTCACCCCATTGTCACATCCTCTGGTTAAAAGCTCAACTCTAACCTCCTTTAACGTTTTAAGTGAACTCTGATAATGGTTTCATCCCGACCATGGTTAAAAGCACATAACCCCGTAAAACCATGTAATGGCCAAACTGCCATGACGATATCCAATCACACATCCAATTCATGAAGTACACTCTTTTTATCCCTTCTTCGAAGCAGAAACCGTAGCACCAGCATCAAATAAGATCCCGAAACACACTTTCCTTTCTCCAGGATGGTTCCATCAATACGGGATTTTAAAATTCTATGGTTTAAACCGAGAAATAGTTTCTTTCGCGGGATTTTACAAAACCAAGAATAAACCGTAAGATAGATCCGGAAATGCACTTTACAATTACCAGGATGTTTCCATTGTCACCGGATTTTACAAGTCTATGATTTAAACCGAGAAATAGATTCTTTCGCGGGATTTTACAAGATCAAGACAAAATCGTAAACAATGTCAGCTTGAATGTGTAATGACGACTTTGGTTTCAGTGAATATATGTTTTAGGGGAACATGCAGTGGTTCATCAACGGTTCATTATCCAACATCAGTAATATCACCAACCATCCAATAAACACTTTGGTAAATACTCCAATCACTCATTATGTCAGCTATTGTAGTGACCACATGGAGAAGTAGACACGATATGCCAAACTTGAACAAGACGTAACATTCCCCGAATTTGTTACTTAAGTTTGCACTAATCCTTGTGAAGAAGAAATGGTGTACCCAATGTACAATACCTCTTGACATTCTCAGCTGAGTGAGACACCGAAGTGATAGCTACGTCGTGGGTTAAGCAAGAAAGAATCACAAACGCAACTAAATAGTCAAGTCTTCATCACCCTCTATAAAAGCCCAAACAAGTCATCTTCGCGGAGGGGTAGAAAGAAAGATGACGAAATAAGTAAACGCGCCCAGAAAAACCTCACTTCAAATTCAAACAACCCCGTAGTCGAATTTGTTCAATTAATACAAGCCGTGACAAAATATACTTCGTGATAACGTATAACCAAAGTATCAAACCGCATAACACAACAAATCTAATCATCTCATCAACTCACATCAAAACTCATCGACAAATCTCATTTCACACCAAATCTCATATTAATCAAATCAAATGAAGCCCATAGTCAATATGATTAACACCCGATCCAAATCACCATAATATCCCAGTATCACCAAGCCCGGTCCAAGCACATTCATCCCATCAAAAAGCATACTGTATACATTTATCTGCGGCATAGTATCAGTCCCACCAATAAGACTAACATAATGCCATTCACATGAAATTCATTACATATTAAAACTCAAGTCTCATAACGTAGTCCCTTACATGCCCACCTTTTGTATATAATGTCCACATTTTCACACAATACTTAGCCAAGTAACACTTTTGACGCCCAAGACATAAAATACGGCTCATGTATTAATAAAAGCGAACAACTTGGCCCATTTAAAATGTTAAAATGCACACGCCAAGAAAAAGAACCAAGAGTCCTAATTGATAATAAACACAACCCATCTACCAAATATCTTCTTCAAATTTGCTCCATGAGCACAAAATACTCGAACTACATAAACACCAACATATCCGTTACTTTCAAAAGTATCCATGAGGCCCAATCAACAAATTACCTTAACCATGAAGCACATACAAGTACCCTAATATTCGGGGGTTATAAAAAGGCCACAAAAGCTATCATAACCCTAAGATTTTTCCACATCTGTACGCCTCTCACATTTTATAAAAACCTAAATATTCTCAATAGTCCGCCCCCATCTCATTCTCACCTAAAACTCAGATTATCACCATAGATAATACGGCACTCTTCCTTCCACAAGACACATCCAAGAAAAAAAAAATAACCTTCATCTCATTATTAATCGATCCGTAAAAAACAAGGTACTTCTTGGTGCTCCCTTTGACATTGCCACAGGGATGGCAAGAGAGTCAATACCACAGGGATGGTTTAGATTTTGTGAGATCCTGATTAGACTTAGCCACAGGGATGGCTTTGACATCAAACCACGAAACAAGGTAAGTATTGAACTTGAGTTGATAGTTGAACATAATAACACGAAACAAAGAATCAAGGTATAACGAAATTGTTATGAACTTGAATCTTTATATTTGTAGATTATCAAACCACTTGGATCAATGATGAAGTGTTGTCTCGTGACCTTAACCGTTTGAAATAATTTTTGAAGGTCACAAGATGATAGGCTGAGATCAAAACATTAAGTACGAGACATGCATAAAGGGCTTAGGATCTGTGATGACCTTTGTTTTCGTGTTTTAGATCTGTTAAAGGTCTTAAAGTGTTATTAAAACCACAAAAAATCTGAGATCCATTAAATGTATTATTCCATTCTCGTTAATCTTAGAGTCGAGTCAAGAGGATACAATGATGAGTTTGTTTCGAGATAAAGACCCTTAGAGGTTTGATATAACTTGTTAAGACCTCGAAACAAAATTTGAGATTTACTAGTCTATGTTGTTGTTGCACGAGTTTGATGATGGTTTAGTCTTGAGGTCATGAGTTATTTTTGGTATGTATTTGTTTTTGGTATTTGTTGTTGAGGTCTAGTGGTCGTGGTCTTGTGGTATATGTGGTTGAGGTCTTACTTCTCCTTCATCCTTTCTGTCTTGAGTCGCTAGTCAAAGTTTAGAGTCAAGTCGCTAACTGTCAAAGTCTTAACAACTCGCTAACCATTTTTAAATAAGTCGCTAGCAATTATGTTTACACAACTCGCTAAACATTTTCAAAACAAGTCGCTAAATAGTGACAAGTCGCTAGTGTAGACACAAGTCGCTAACTAGTACAAGTCGCTAGCCTTAGACAAGTCGCTAGCAGTAGTTGACTAAATAGTCAACACGCTTTGAAAACAGTGTATCTGGACATCTTTTAGGAACAACTCGCTAGCAAGAATTTCATGCCATTTTCCGACCATTTTTTCTGTTCATCATTAAAGTTACCCAGAAAAAATATCAAAAAGATACACCATTTTGGACACAGTTTGACCAAAAGTAACGACCATGTATACATCACTGATAAATGTTGGCACAAAACAGATTGAGACACGACAGAAATAGTAAAATATGATTGACCATGAGACTATTTTGAATACAGTGTTATTTTTTGGACAAAAGTGACCAAAAGCAGATATGAATATTTGGATGATGACAAATTTAGACCAAACATATACATACCAAAACAGTTTAAAAAACAGTTTACCCATAAAATCCGACCACATAAATACACAAAAACGGGTTCAACCAAGTATCAAAACCACCAAAAATCATCAAAACACAACAACCTTGGCTCTGGTACCATTTGTAGGATCGAATATTATTGTGTTTGATGATTCGGGTAGTCTTGGATGATCAAAATACATGTTATCCATTAGAGAGAGAAAGTAGAGAGATGGGTGTTTTCTTGGTAGAGACTTGTAGCATAAATTGTGAAATATTAGATTGAAAGCACCACCCCTTTCATGGATGGAAGGGGTATTTATAGTTACAGAATACACGACCTCCTATCGGCCTTTGGATCAGGCATACAGTGGGTAAAGACCCGTCCTTCCTCCACGGTGTTACACTACGCTAAACTAAACTAATAACTAACTAATAAACTGATAAATAACGTAACTAATGATATGTCTACGAGCTAACTTATGCTAGATAATAATTGGGGTGACCGACACTTTACTTATGGAATTTCCAATTCTTAACATTCTCTTTATTCAAGCGACTACTCTTAGAGGCAAGCGAGACTCTATTGTTCCTTGTATTGCTCTTAGGCTTTAGTCTGCTGCTCCTAGAGGTGCTTCCTAGTCCTGTAGAAGGTAAGGCACACTCATTAGGATTCACATTTTTATCTAGAGAAGTGGTTTCAGCTTTCCTAGTCTTTTTGGAGTGCTTTTCTAAACTTATGTCGTTTGTTCCATATGGTTTAGATGTGGAGGCAGACGCATTAGTGGTACTCATCTTAAAAAGGCTAGGTGCTAAAACTTTTGGTTTCTCGATAACCGCTTTTCCTTTATCAACATATTGTTTAGGCAAAGCAGGTGGAGTGACTGGTTTTGATGAATCATTTTTCTCATTGACTTTTGGAGGAGGCATTGAAACAGACATTTTTGGTTTTAAAACCGGTTTGGGAACATTTTCTGTCTCCTCAGTCAATGGTTTTGAAATCTTAGTATCCACTGCCTTTCCTTTCTGACATTCCAGCTGAGTCCTCAAAAGATCATTTTTTGCTTTCATGTCATTGTAGGCACGCTCATACGATAGTTTGTCATACTTGCATTCCTCAGTTTTTCGATCAAGTTGTTTAAAATATGAGACATTTTCTTTTTCAAGTTTCTCAAGTGCTTTTTCATATTTTGAAACAATTTTGGAGGTCTCAGACTGGAGTCTTTCATGATCTTCAACAGAATATGTTTGTAAAATAATGGACATAATATCAGTAGTCAGAACATCTTCGAAGAGAGAGTCATTTAAATTTTCCAAAACTTTGATGTGTTCGACACATTCATTAGCTTGCTTTACCAGGGATTTATGGTCCTTGACAAAGTCAGCTGTTTCTTTCAAAAACGCTTGTTCAAAATGAATTACCCCTGAGTTGATGTTATTCAGCTGAGGGGCAATTTGAGTTTCAAAGTACTTTTTATTTTCATTGTCAAAACTATTAAACCAGATGTTTGTTGTAATATTGGTTTTAGTTTTAACAGTGTCTTGAAGATCTGCAATTCTAGTTTTCACATTTTCTAAAATACTTCTCGCATCACTTGGGTTAAAAGGATTGTTTGAAGACATTTGTTCAATGTTCGAAAGAGAATTTAAGACAACAACTGGTTTTGAAACAGATTTTGAAACATGTGTTGACTCTTTGTTTGAAACACTTGGTGTGATGGAAAATTTTGACTTTTCTTTTTGATTAACAAAAGTAATTCCGTTAATTTTGTTCCATTTGTTATAATCAATTGGTTTGATTTCCGGATTTTTTTGTTTCATTTTTGATCTACTCTCCTCAGATAGTTCTAACGTTTCAAGAGAATCACGAACAATAATGGGTTCATGTAAAGCATTTCCATTGTTTAACACATTCTGAGATTTCTGAGCTTTCTTGAGGAACGAAGAAGGGTCGTTACCAAGTGCCATTCTATGATTAGTATGAAAACGCGTATTTACTTGATTAGAAAGCATCTTGATTGTTTGAGCAGAATGACCCGTTTAAAGAAGCAAATTTTCCAAAGTTTGGATTTTTTCATTTTTATCAAGAATTTCATCAAGAAGAGAATCTTCTCGTTTTGAAAAATCAGTAATCAACTGGTTCTTCTCTTTTTCAAGATTAGAAAACATTTCTTTTTGTTTAGAAAGTTGGTCAATTCCTTGCCATGTGACCCACTCCTTGACAGTTGTAACACGTAACCTGATTACCCTGATTCACATTTCCATAATTCCCAACGACTGGAGCTGCAACATTCCCATTCTGATTACCCACTGCTCTATTCCCAACATTCTGACCCATCTGATTACCCTGATTCGGAACCGCCTGATTACCCATCTGAAATCCAGTAGCATATCCCTGTGGGTTCGCAATAACTCCAACCATTTGTCTTTGATTACCCATGTTCACACTCGGCTGTGCAATTTGCCTGTTGCGAGTGTTTGATGAAATCCTTTGGTTGTTGTTAGTTGGTGTGGAATAGCGACTTCTGAATGCTTTACCCAAAAATGCAAATGCCTTTAGCAAAGCTTGTTCTTGTTCAATTTCAAGATCAATGATTCCTTGTTCCTGGTAATGTTGTTGCTCTGGTGGATAGGTTTGTTGTTGAGGGATAACAGCTTGTTGTTGTGGAATGTATTGCTGCAAGTTGTTGTTAGTGGAAGATGATGAAGCTTGTTGTTGTGTATTCACTGGAGTTTGAGTCTTTGCAATGAGTGCCAATGGATCATGATTCTTTGCTAATCTTTGTTTCCTGACTTCATTCACTTCATTTTGGTTTTGTTTCAGAAAATCGTTGAGTTGATCAAAGTTCACTTGATGTAAGTCTTTTGTTTGGTTGACAATAGTGACATATCGTCCCCATTCTTCTGGTAGATTGTTCAGGAACTTGATGTTGCTCACGATAGTTCTGGGTGCCAACTTGTTTCTGATCAGCTCATTCATTAAAGTGCAAAACCTTCCATAGTAGGATTCAATGGATTCTCCTGGAGTTGATGTGAACTTCTCCCATTCAGTAAGAAGCTTGTTCTCCATGTCTTGTTGACCAATTTCTGTTCCATGACAAAGCCGTCTTACACGTTCCCACATATCGAAAGCAGTTTCACAACTGTCTACAGCAGCAAAGATGTCTCTTGGTAAACCCAGTTGGACAATATGAATTGCCATGTCATCTGCATCGACTTGTTTCTGATCCTCTTCAGAGTATTCCGATTCTTTTTGAAGACGAAAAAATGGTGGGACGGGAGGTGTTGCATCAGCATTTCCAGGGGCTTGGACTTGTCGAGGTATGAACGGTCCATTCGTAATGGATTGAATCATCAGTTTTCCATTAGGTTTGGTCTTAATGTAACGAAGCATACGACTTGTCCATTGAAGATAACCATCTTTTTCCAACATAGGGGGACGGTTTTCGACACCGGCTGCATGAATGTCTTGTTGAGTTGCCATTGATGAAGGTATGATATGATAAAGTTGATGTAGGATCGATTCAACGATAAAGGAGTTGTGTTTGATGAAGATTAAGCTCGGTTGTTGTAGTGACAATTTGGTCTAAAAACTTAAAAACCTCAATAACTTCTTTTCGGAGCGTTTTTAGGACTTGAAAGTTGAACCGAATAAACTTTAGTTGCTTTAGTAGTCTATTCTCCTCGTTCTCACGGTCGTTTTGATGGGTAGATCGATGAAAACGGAGTTACAGTTCAAAAGTTATAGCCGTTTGAAGTTTTGAACAAAATCTTACTCGTAAACCTGTTCTTATGCGTAGAAATTGGTGCTTATGCGTAGGATTGCTTATGCGTAGGATTCTTATGCGTAAAACCCAACTTACGTGTAACTTTAGGCTTAAGCGTAAGCTTATGCGTAAACACAATGCTTAGTCGTAAAAACCTTACGCGTAAGTGTTAACTTATGCGTAGAGTGTTACTCGTAAGCGTTCTGCTTATGCGTAAACTTAGGTTAAAAACCAAAAATCCTTTACATTGTCACAGCGTAAAAGATATCCACAAGTCGAAGTGTTCCACAAACTTATCCAAGTGAGGGAAGCACTGAGTAACCGTTGTTGCACGAAGATTCTTCACCAAAAAATTATGCGTAAAAACCAAATCTTACGCGTAAAACGTTATGCGTAAAAATAGGTTTTTGACTTTTCTTACGCGTAAAAAGAGGGTTTTGACCAAGATGCTGCTTACGCGTAAAATGCCCAGAAATGCAAAAACACGAATTTTTTACCCAAAAACACGTTTTCAATCGATTTCTTTTGCACAAACTTCTTCCAAAACACTTAAAGATTAATAAAGTCTACAACTTTAAGCTTAACAACACGTAAAAATCAAAACTTTAAGCAAAAAGCTCTCGTTTTAGGATAACAACGCAACTTTTTGAAAGCTTTAACCAAAAAAAACGTAACACAACCACTCCTAAATCATTGTTAGGCGATTGATACCAATTGTAGGACCTTAAATCTATCAACCTTATATCACAGAATACCCACGTTAACCAAATGAGTAGAACACGTTAAACAAACACCCACTTTATGCGTATACTAAACAAGAAGCAAAGATGAGAAAGACGGTGACTTGATATATGAATCGTGTATGTTATGCGTAGAGAGAAAAGATGAACACAAGAAGTTGTATTACGGCAGATGAAAAATACCCAATAGACTGACCAAATTTACTTTATGTATAGTGATATAAGGATGGTTAGGTTAGGTATTCGTTCCCACGATCCGCCAGAACTGGAGGGATCTATCCAGGGACAATCCACTAGATAGTGTAGAGTCCTTAGGTATGATGAAAAAAAAGGAGAAAAGTGAGATATGGGAAGAGTGCAGACTGAGATAGAGCTAGAACTGGAATAAACTCAGCAAGGTTCTAGTTATGAAATCTCGGTAAGCACTGAAGAGGTTGAAAAATGAAAAAGAATTCAATGTAAAAAGGGGTGAAAAGAAATAGCCCTCCAATAATTCAACCTTAGGGCAGTAACCGGGTTCAATACATATGCTACTGGTGTTTACTAAGGTAACATCGGTATTGAAGACAAGACGTCATGGACCCAGTGACGCACTGCACTACAACTTCCCAAACCACTAAAGTTCGTCTAAAAAGGGCTTGTTTCATTCTCACGGGGAACCGACATTATCTATCGACTTTCTCTTAGAGTTTGTTGATATTGAAGTAGGAGACCCTCTCCCTAGTCTCCGGCATAGGAACCAAATGTGCACTATTGAGTCTTGAGCCACGAGATGATAAAATAAATCTCATTAGGACACTGTCAATGAAGACTCTCTGTTTCACACAATGTGGAAAGAGAGATTATATCTTATGAGTCCTACGCATTATCCTTGTGGTATTGCCAGAACATCTGAGTGATATGCAAACATATTCACAATGAAGATGGAAAGCCTTCTGGAGCCAACATCAAACAAGATCCTGGTGGGTGGCATGTGAGATCTATCCAATAGATCAACCATGGGACAACTGAGCAGAAACAATGGGGCGATTCAATCTTTTGAATCAATCCTGGTTCAGGTTATGGATTGACGGATACCTTTGAAAAACCGGTCGTTGTGATTAAAAATTCTTTTCCTTAGCACATCGACTGTGTACTAATATTTCAAAATAAAAGGTATTAATGATTGATAATTGATTTTCTTTAAAACCTTCGCTGTATTGCAAAAACAATTTCTATTTAGCGATACACGATTGCTTTTCAAATTTCTTCTTATCAATCAGTGAATCTCAATTCGATGGTTCACTCACTCCATGTTGTCTTCTTTGAGACGTTCCGGTTTGAGAACAGCTAGAGCAGCTGCGAAACCCTATCAAGGAAATTCTTCATAATTATACCTGATCACAGGCAGTACTTGTACTGATCAACGGGGAACCGTGGGCCGTGTACCTCAATTCAACGAAAGTGATCAAAGACACTTTCGTGCGCTTTATTGCTAACTGTTGAATGCAGGTACGCCTGACTTTTGCAGCTGATCAGAATTGTTGGGAATTCTACTAAGTATGAATTATGCTGATGTTACTGCTGAAGGATTCTGCTAAATTGTATGGATTCTACTAAAGACTTAATTCTGCTGAAGTTAGGAAACCATGTAGATGGTTTCTGCGGATATAGATATTCCGCGTATTATATAGTTAGTTTGGATATGCATGAACTTTATTAGGAAGTTATATTGTATATCTTATTTAGTTTTATGTTTATACGTTTCTTGGGAAACGAGTTAGGGTTCCTTGTGTATAAAAGGAACACAATAGTATGAGTTATGTACGAGTTGAAAAACAAAGTTTTAGTATTATTAAAAGATCCATAGAGGATCAAAGTGTTCTTAGTTATTTGTGTTTGTTTTTGTGTTTAAATTCCGCTTGAATACAAGTTATAGAGACTGTCTAATAGTGTGTTTGTGATTACATAAGCATAACTATCGATCTACGAGTGCTTTAAAGATCTATCATGGTCTTTGTTTCAACAAGTGGTATCAGAGCCTCGGTAGAGTCTCTACGATACTAAGAACAGTATTTCCTTTACACCCATACAACCAAAACAATTCAACCTTCACCATGCCTGGATCTGATGATGGTATGGATGTCACCAACAACAATAACAACACATCAATGCAACAACTCAGCCTCTCTAACAGCAATGCTAAGTTTCCTTACCTCAAGAAGGAGGAGTACGATTTGTGGTCAATGAAGATGCAGAACTGGATCTCCTACATTTATTGGAATCTCTGGGAAATTGTAAAGAAGGGGAACAGTTTGAAGAGGACTATCACAGATCCTGATGGTAATGTTACTATTGTTCATCCCAAATCTGCTGAAGAGATACTGGCCGTTCAAAGAGAGCACAAAGTAAGAACTATTCTCCTTCAGGCTATTCCTGAAGATCACTTGGGTGATTTTCACTACATGCTGGATGCTAAGGATATATGGATGGCCATCAAGGCTAGGTTTGGTGGGAATGAGGAGTCCAGGAGAATGAGGAAGTCAATGTTGAAACAACAGTTTCAAGAATTCCAAATCTCTGAAGAAGAAGGAATCCACAAAGGTTATGACAGGTTTCATAAGATACTGAGTCAATTGAATCAGCTGAAGGCAAAGCCAGATAATGATGACTGCAACTCAAAGTTCTTGAGATCCCTACCTTCATCTTGGTTGTAGGTAAGCATTGCCCTCAAAGCTAAAGGTGGGCTGGATATGCTCACTTTTGATGAACTATACAACAGACTTAAATTTCTTGAGCCTGATGTGAGAAGTCCTTTTCGTTCATCCACTCCTAGTCATACAACTTTTGTTGGGGCCTCCTCAAATAGGATGACTTATGCTCCAAGTCCCGTTTCCTCAGCATCATCTTCCTACACTACTACTTCATCAAGTTCTCAACCTAAAACCAGTGGTGTTTTGGAAGATGTGATTCACTCTTTTGTTGCTGATTATGACACTCAACAGCAACTAGCATTTGAGGACTTTGAACAGGTGGATCCATTTGACATGGAGGAGATGAATTTGAAGTGGCAACTGGCTATGCTCTCAATGAACATCAAGAAGTTTGAGAGTAAGTCAGGGAGAAAGTTTGGCTTCCAAGGAAGAGATCCAGCTAGGTTTAACAGAGGCAAAGTCAAATGCTTTACTTGTGGTCAGATGGGGTCACTTCTCTGGAGAATGCAAGGACAGGAAGGTTGGTGATGAGGTGAGATATACTTCATATCAGCAGATTCAGAAAGAAGCTGGAAATTCAAAGGCTGGAAACTCCTCAGCACTTGTCACTGTGGATGACCATGTCGACTGGAAGATGCATGAGCATGAGAATGATGATGGTCTTGGCTCGGAGAATATTGGATTGCTGGCTAGCTGTACTTCAGAGGATAGGCATGATCAAGTTGCCTTAATGGGCATCTCTCAGGTACATAACTGTGTTTTTGGTTGTAGTGAACATTATAATGAACTTAAAGAAGCCTATGATGAATTGAAACCTAAATATAATGAATGTTATGTTGAAGTTGAGGCTTATAAACATGCTTTAAAAACATTAGAAAGACAAAAGGTTTGGTTTCAAAAGAATCAATTGGCTTATGATGAGAAAATAAGGGTGTTACAAAGTGATTTAGATTGTGCTAAAATTGACTTAAAACGAACTGAGAAAGAAAAAGCTAAGGTAGTTTCTGAAAACCAAGTGCTAAAAGAGAAACTAGATGAGGAAGTAGCTAGACATAAACAATGGTTAATCTCAGGTAACAATCTAGCTAGAGAGATCTATAGTAGTCAATCTGAGACCTCTGCAATAGGTTTAGGGTTTAAAAAGTATGTAGGATTAGAAGCTAGGAATGATGGGCGTAAAACTACACCAGCAGGTTTAGCTAATTATGTCAAAGAAGGTACATTACATGCTGTCTCTCGACCTATTAGAGGTTAACATATGCCCATTGACCTTTCCCTCACTGTTGACTTTGATGGATCACACCATCTTTATGGTAAAAAGTCAAAAGACTTGCCAGACCCTGATTCTTCATCTACTGACTTTGTCTCTTGTTGTGATAGTGACAAGTCCTCTGACCAAGGGTCTACTTCTACTACCAGGTGTGATTCAAATGACAAGTTAGACCTTCCCAAGACCTTGCCCAAGCCTACACCCAAGACTTCTTACAAGCCTTTTAAAGTTGCTGCTGAGGAATCAACTTCCAAGCCAGTTTCTTCTAAAGACTTATCTTTTAATTCTTTGAACAATAATGCTTTTAAGTTTGCTAAAAACAATTCTGTTAATTCTTGTGGTTTGAATGCTTTTGCATGTAATAGAACATCTTTTCCTTTGAATAAATCTTCTAAAAAGAAGACATGTTTTGTTTGTGGAAGCAAATTTCATTTAATTAAGGATTGTAATTTTCATGAGCAAAGAATGGGTGCAGGTGCTGGTCAAAAGAACTCTAGACCAATGTGGACAAATATTAATGATATACCACCTTTTATTCCACAAGCAACTAATAAACCTTCTCCTTGGAGAAGATCTGTTGCTAGACCTTATGTGAAACCAACAAGTTCATATTTTCAAAAAGGTTACTGGCCTGGATGTTTTGACTCAATGTATGATGGGATGGGAACTTGGGGTACTGCTGTGAAGCCCTCAGCAGGTTGTTCTAGGACTAGAAAGGGAACAAATTTTCAATGGAGGTCCAAGAACAATGGTGGATCTTTTGTTTCTACATGGCCTAAATCTTGTGATCCACAAGGCAGGCTCAAGTCAGTAATGACTTGAGCCTCCATAGTGTACTTATATTTTGTATATTTTTTGTTGTTGTTGTAGGATCATCCTCTTAAGCATAAGGACGTTGGCATTGTTGATAGTGGTTGTTCCAGAAGCATGTCTGAAAACAGAGAAATGATGCATAATTTCATACCCATTACAGAAGGAGGCAATCTCACTTTTGGTGGAAGTGATGGTAGAATCACAGGGAAAGGAACCATCAAAACACCTCAACTAGATTTTGAGAATGTGTACTATGTTAAGGAACTGCAACACTTCAACTTGTTCTCAGTCTCACAAATTTGTGACACCAAGAACAAAGTATTCTTCTCTGAGGATGAATGTCTTGTGCTTTCTAAAGACTTCAAACTACCAGAAGATACAACAATTCTATTGAGAGTTCCTAGAAATCACAATCTATACACATTCAACTTGAATGATGTTCAACCAGAAGGTGATCTAACTTGCTTGGTGGCTAAAGCATCCCTGGATGAGTCTACAAAATGGCATAGAAGGATGGCTCATGTGAACTTCAAGACCATAAACAAGCTTTCTAAACTGGGTCTTGTTCAAGGACTTCCTTCCAAAGTTTTCACCAATGAACATAATTGTGTTGCCTGCAACAAAGGAAAGCAACACAGAGCCTCATACAAAGCCATTACTACTGTGAGCATTATTTCAGCACCTCTTCAGTTGCTGCATATGGATCTCTTTGGTCCAACCCAAGTCAGGAGTATTGATCATAAGTATTTCTGTGTGGTAATCACTGATGACTATAGCAGATTTTGTTGGGTATTCTTTCTGAGGACTAAAGATGAAACATCTCAAGTGTTGAAAGAGTTCATTACCCTTGTTGAAAACCAGTTGAACAAAAAGGTTAAAGGAATTCGGTGTGATAATGGGACAGAGTTCAAGAATGCTGTATTAATAGAACTATGTACGTCTAAAGGGATAAAAAGGGACTATAGCACTCCAAGAACCCCACAACAAAATGGGGTAGCTGAAAGAAAGAATAGGACCTTAATAGAGGAAGCAAGATCAATGCTTGTAGACTCTAGATTACCCACTATGTTCTGGACTGAAGCAGTTTGTACGGCTTGCTATGTACTCAACAGGGTATCCATTACTATACCTCATTTCAAGACACCTTATGAACTTCTCACTGGGAAAGTTCCTGCTATACATTACTTCAAACCGTTTGTATGTCAAGTGACCATTCTGAACACCAGTGATCCATTGGGGAAATTTGATGAGAAAGCTGATGAGGGGTATATTGTGGGTTATTCAGCTCATAGTAAGGCTTATAGGGTATACAATTTATCTGCTAAGAAGATTGAGGAGACTCTGAACCTGAGATTTCTAGAAGACAAGCCTAATGTTCAAGGACAAGGTCATGTTTGGTCTTTTGATCTTGATTACTTAACTGATTACTTGGGTTATTCTAGACATGTGGCTAACCAAAATGCAGGTACACAAGAGTCTCCCACTGACATTGCATGTACCATGGATGTTGACTCTGATTGTGAGTTTGAGGATGATGAACATCCTATTATTGTACCTTCCTTCTCCCCTAACCACTTTGCAGGTGATACTCCTAAAGTTACATCTGATGATAGTGAAGATGAGTCACACTATGCAGAGGACCTTGCTAGGCTTAAGAAACAAGAGTATGCAGCTAACCTTGAAGCTGAGAAGTTTGATGGGAAGGTTGCAAGAGAAGCAGTCGGTGGAAACTATGATTCTCCTGATGGTGATCCTGTTTCTCCTATCATTACCAAATCTGCTGATGGTCATGCTGTTTCTACTCCCATTTCTACTAAAGTCTCCACAGACTTTGGAGAACCTTATACACGATTTCCAAGTCCTTCAGATCTTGGTAATCATCAACCCAAAGCTGGCATCTTTACCTCACCTTCCTATGACAGTGATTTTGAGCCAACTGTGACTAATCTTGATACATCTATTGAAGTCAATCCCACTGCTACAAAAAGGATCAACATTGCTCATCCTCAATCTAATGTAATTGGTGATCTTTCAGCACCTGTTAGAACTAGAAGGGCTGTGAAAAGTTCTAAATATGGACAGGTTGCTTTTCTTTCCTATGTCTCAAACCAGCAAAGGGACAATCATACAGACTTTAAGCATTGTCTGTTTGCTTGTTTTCTTTCTCAAGTGGAACCAACCAGTGTTACTCAAGCACTTGAAGATTCAAGTTGGCTTGAAGCAATGCAAGAAGAGATGCAACAATTCCAAAATCAGCAGTTTTGGATCTTGGTACCACTACCTGATGGTAAGTATGCAATTGGGACAAAATGGATTTTGAAGAATAAAAGAGATGCAAGGGAGGTTGTGATTAAAAACAAAGCAAGATTAGTGGCTCAGGGGTTCAGACAAGAGAAAGGAATTGATTATGATGAAGTGTTTGCACCTGTTGCCAGAGTTGAGGCCATTCGAATATTCTTGGCCAATGCATCCTACATGGGGTTTATGGTATATCAAATGGATGTAAAAGGTGCTTTCCTGTATGGTGAAATAGAAGAGGAGGTTTATGTCACTCAACCCAAAGGATTTGAAGACCCAGATCATCCTAAACATGTTTACAAGGTTGTAAAAGCTCTCTATGGATTACATCAGGCACCAAGAGCATGGTATGCTAGGCTTTCAGCATTTCTGCTGAAGTATGGTTATAGAAGAGGTGCCATTGACAAAACACTTTTCCTAAAGAAGAATTCCATAGACATCATACTTGTGCAAGTTTATGTGGATGACATTATATTTGGCTCCACTAAAGAAGCTTGGTGCAGGGAGTTTGAGGAGCAAATGAAGGGAGAGTTTCAGATGAGTGCTATGGGGGAGCTTACTTTCTTTTTGGGTCTCCAAGTTCAGCAGAAACCTGATGGTATTTTTATCAGTCAGGATAAATATGTGAGGGAAATTTTGAAGAAGTTTGGTATGGAAAATGTCAGAACTGCCACTACACCTTATGAAGCTCCAAAACCTAAGAACAACATTGAACCAGATCCAGCTGTGAATGTTCACTTATACAGATCTATGATTGGTTCATTGATGTATTTAACAGCTTCTAGGCCTGATATTACCTTTGATGTGAGTGTTTGTTCAAGACATCAAGTCACTCCACTTGTTTACCATCTGAATGCAGTCAAGAAGATCTTTAAGTACCTCAAAGGCCAACCACATTTAGGTCTTTGGTACCCAAAAGAGTCTCCTTTTAAAGTGGAAGCATATAGTGATAGTGATTATGCTGGTGCAAATCTGGATAGGAGATCCACAACTGGAGGTTGCCAATTCCTTGGAAAGAGATTGATTTCTTGGCAATGCAAGAAACAAACTATTGTAGCTACCTCAACTACTGAAGCAGAGTATGTTGCTGCTGCCAATTGTTGTGGTCAGGTACTATGGATACAAAATCAATTGTTGGATTATGGGTTTAACTTCATGAACACAACAATTTTTATTGATAATCAAAGTACCATATGCATTGTTAAAAATCCAGTTTTTCACAGTAGAACTAAGCATATTGAAATCAGGCACCACTTTATAAGAGATGCATATGAAAAACATTTGATAAAAGTGGTTAAGATTCACACTGATGATAATGTGGCAGATTTATTGACAAAGGCTTTTGATGGATCAAGGTTTCAACACCTTGTGGTCAATATTGGGATGCTTAACCTTTAACTGCAAAGTTTAAGGGGAGGCATAGGCCTCAGGGGAGGATTCATGTTGTAAAATTTGTAAATTATTGTTTATATTTTAGTTTGCTAACACTAACCGGCTAATGTTCTTTTAGTTTTGTCTGTTTTGGTTTGGTTTGTGTGTTTCTCTGTGTCTTTTTTGCAGAATGCCTATATAAGTTGAAGTTCACCATGTTTAGTTAATTGGAAAATGGTTAAGTAAGCTTAAAGCTTGTTTCTACTAAAATAGAAGTACTGAAGTGATCTTATTATTTCTACTGAAGAGAAGTACTGAAGTTAAATTGTTCATTCATTCAAGAAACAGTTTACAACTTACAGCTTACAATCAACTTCTAATGAAAATACAAGACCATTTCTATACAAGATCTACCAAACCTATACTAGCTCCTATCATCTACTAGCTCATATCATCTATTCCAAACGCTGGATTTGCATGACCAGTACGACGAAGAAGCTAAAGACAAAAATGGGAAGGATGGATTGATGAAAACGAAGATGAAGCTGGTGGAAATGGTAGATGGATGTGTGATATGACAATCTTCGGTTGTTCCATCTACTCGTTCCACCATAAAGCAACCACTCCATCTTTCTTTTGCCCTTTCCCTTCAACGATATGAGATGATGCACCAAAACATGGCGCAGGAAGAGCTAACACCACCTCTCTTCTGGCACGTGGCCTTGGTTGAGGTTGAGGTGTTGAAGGTTGGGGGTGTGATGTCCTCTTCTTGATGATATTGCACCAAAGATGATTTCTCCTGGTGTTACTTCTGAAGCATCTACTGAAGTTATTCATTCAGCTGAAAAGGTTCAATCTGCTGAACCTCGTGTTGTTTCTTCTGAAGTGTTACCCAGTGTTGCACCTGTTGATAAAGTAGGAGAAAAGTTGGGTAAGGAAGCTGAAAAGGCAGCTGCTAACGCTAAGAGGGCCAGAGAGGTGCTTGAGAGAATGCATGAATTGTGTGGTTTTGCTTCACTTAAGTCTACTTCTACTTTTTCCATTCCTGCTAAAGATGTTCATGATAAGATATCATCTTCTGTCTCTATGGAGATGTATATACCTGGTAGGAGGAAGAAAAGAATGTCTAAAAGAAGACACATTACTCTAAGGAGATCTGTGAGATCAGATGGGACATACACTTCTAGGATTCATAAGTCTCTCAGAGGTAGTTCTTTGGATCTAAAAGCTGCTGATTCAACTTTTATTAAAGAAGGATCTGCTGATGTTTTTCTTGAAGGGTCTCATGATGTGTTGACTGCTTGGACTTTGACTGATGGACAACTTAACACCATTTTTAGACTGGATAACTCTTCTATGCAGTTTAACTTCTTGAAGGAAATATTTCATATGGTGGATAGGCAAGATTTGAATACTTTGTATGGTCTTGTTACTAAGCATTATGCTAATCATTCACCACAGGGTTCTGGTTTATACTTGTTGGGTGATCTTCAAGTTTTGTTTGACTCTCAATCTCCAAATGGTAAAGGGTTTTCTGTTTGGAAGAATTCACATAAGTGGAAGATTGAGACTTGAAGATTTTATCCTTTGCCCTGTGTGCATGTGGTGGAGACAAAGTGTGGGATTACTGTATGTATGTTTTCAGATAAGATTTATCCTTTGTCTGTGTCATTGATGGAAAGCATGCTTAGGAAGAAGTTGGAAGTTCCACCTGATCCAGTTGGGAATGATAAACTGTATGCTGAACAATTGGTTTGATTGATTAAGAATCAACTTCTGCAACATCAAGTGTCATCTTGATTATGGTATTTTGTATTATTTGTAATCTTTGTTTTATTTGATTCTTTGTTTCATTTTTAGTTTAAAAAAAATGTATATTCTTTGTTTGTCTAACTTTTCTTGCAGGTTTGTTGTACATTGTTGATGGTTATCGACTCACTAGTTGTGCCTTGTGTACATCAAAGATTTGGCTAGTCCAAAGGGTACATCTTTGGTAAAGACACATCAAATCTGTTGATAGCTGTAATGATTTGCTCAAAATCATATGGTTTGCAACTCACCCATGCTTAATTGCTGAGGGTTGTATGGTCATCAATTCACCATGGTTTATTCCTTTTTGGAATCCAAGAATTGGCTAGCCCACAAGTAAATGGCTTGTGGTAAAGGCAGTGGAATACCATATTTGGTAATCAATTCACCAAGGGGATTCTTTCTACCTAAGAATTGACTAGTCCTGAGCAAACGGCTACAGGTAAAGACATTTCAAATCCGTTTATGGTTGCTGATTTGCTAATAAATCAGATGGTTATCAGTGTACCATAGTTTTCGAACTTAAACATATGGCTACTCCAGTAGTAATGGCTATTGGTAAAGAGATATCAAATCTATTATTTTCAATGATTCATCTCTCACAGGAGTTAAAACACCTGGATGTGATGAGAATAGTATGAAACCAATATGTTTTGATGTACATTATGTCATTTGTTGCTGCAAATATCTGGTGTTTCAAAGTTTTATCATCATAGAGATGTACTTGTTTTGGTTCTTTGTTGATGCTGTTCGACTCCAATCCTCTTATGTTGCTGTGTTAAAGATATATCAAGAAACTGGAACTTGCCCTAGTCAAATTCCAGTTTAGGGGAGGATTGTTGGGAATTATACTAAGTATGAATTATGCTGATGTTACTGCTGAAGGATTCTGCTGAAGTGTATGGATTCTACTGAAGACTTAATTCTGCTGAAGTTAGGAAACCGTGTAGATGGTTTCTGCGGATATAGATATTCCGCGTATTGTATAGTTAGTTTGGATATGCATGAACTTTATTAGGAAGTTATATTGTATATCTTATTTAGTTTTATGTTTATACGTTTCTTGGGAAACGAGTTAAGGTTCCTTGTGTATAAAAGGAACACAATAGTATGAGTTATGTACGAGTTGAAAAACAAAGTTTTAGTATTATTAAAAGATCCATAGAGGATCAAAGTGTTCTTAGTTATTTGTGTTTGTTCTTGTGTTTAAATTCCGCTTGAATACAAGTTATAGAGACTGTTTAATAGTGTGTTTGTGATTACATAAGCATAACTATCGATCTACGAGTGCTTTAAAGATCTATCAAGGTCTTTTTTCAACAAGAATGATGCGGTCAATCCAAAGTTGCATGCTCACACAACACATTCATTTCTAAAGAAATCACGATTAGTGCATCAATGACTCTGATATTTTCACTCCATGCTTCTGCTACGCTGCTGCCAATATCATGAATCAACGAAAGCTTCCGCTACTCTGATGAGAATATATCATGATCCAGAATGTGAGCATGTCGGTCCAAATGTCACAACATTACATAATACCAACACCACAATGGAAGAGTTAGAGATTTATGTTTGCTGATGATCTCAAAGTTGGCTCAAAACTCATTATCACGTGGATCATTTAAATACCTCCACATTGATTATCCAAACATGCAATAATGAAGAATCAATGACTACGAGCTACAGAGCAAAGAAAATTAACAAGAAACCAAGAATAATCTAATTGTAATATCTGTTTGTATTATATGTATTTTTGAGGTGACCTCCCTTAGGGGGAGATTGTTAGGATTTAGTAAATCCAGTTATTAAAGAGTCGGTCACCTCAAGTATATGTAATCGTTAGAAAGCTCGTAGTCGTAGATTAGTTAATGTTTGGTAGTATTTAGTTAAGTAACACCGTGGAGGACGGACGGGTCTTTACCCACTGTAAGCCTGATCCACAACCCGTAGGTGGCGATTTGTGTAAGAACTATAAATACTCTCTACCTCCCAAGGTAGAGAGTTGGAGCTCATAATAAGATTTTTCTTTCTCTCACTAAAGTTCCCAACCTCTAACTTTCTCTCTCTAAAACCATAGTATACGCCTCTTTGATCTTGGGTTTAGTGTGTTTGTGAAATCCAATATGTTACATTAAGTCAAGAAGCACCTGCTGCTAATCACTCTGACTCATCAACAAATCATCAATCATCGAGTGTACATCATGGAATTGTTTCTGGCACACTTGATGGAGAGAATCCCTTTGCTACTCCTGAAGATGCCCCCTTTGAAAACATATTTTCTCCTGAATCATCATCAGAACCATCTTCATTAGGAGAAATCGACACTGCTACTTCAGTTCCTCAACAACAACCACACGAACACCTTAGAAAATGGACACATGATCACCCATTAGACAAAATCATTGGAAATCCCTCTCGTCCAGTATCCACTCGCAAACAACTTGCAACTGATGCCTTATGGTACTTCTTCAACTCCTTACTATCCAAGGTCGAACCAAAAGATGTTAAAACTGCCATGATTGAAGACAGCTGGTTCAATGGCATGCAAGATGAAATTCATGAGTTTGATCGACTAGATGTATGGGAATTAGTACCTGCTCCTGACTGTGCTATGATCATTGCTCTAAAGTGGATCTTCAAAGTAAAACTTGATGAGCATGGCGATGTATTAAAGAACAAGGCTAGACTGGTTGCAAAAGGATACCGTCAAGAGGAAAGTATTGACTTTGAAGAATCATTTGCTCCAGTTGCACGCATCGAGGCAATCAGAATCTTCCTGGCTAATGCTACAAGTAAAAATATGGTAGTCTATCAGATGGATGTAAAGACGGCTTTTCTTAACGGAGATCTTAAAGAAGTCGTATACGTCAGCCAACCAAAAGGTTTTGTGAATCCAGAGCGTCCTACTCATGTCTATCGCTTGAAGAAGGCTCTTTACGACTTGAAGCAAGCTCCAAGGGCATGGTATGACACGCTATCAAATTTTCTTCTATCTACTGGATTCAGCAAAGGAGTAGTTGATCCGACATTGTTCACCAGAAAGTCAGGCAAACATTTAATTCACGTTCAAATATATGTTGATGATATTATCTTTGCCTCGACTGACCCCAATGAATGTGACCATTTTTCTAAGGAGATGGGCTCCAAATTTCAAATGTCAAGGATGGGACAAGTGTCATTTTTCTTGGGATTACAAATTTCACAAAGTCCCGGAGGCATTTTTATTAATCAATCTAAATATGCAAAGGAAATTTTAAAGAAATTTGGATTTGACACTTGTGACACCATTGACACTCCCATGGTGGAACGTATCAAACTGGATGAGGACCACTCAGGGATCATGGTAGATCAAATGAAATATCGAAGTATGATTGGATCCCTGGTGTACCTCACAGCCAGTAGACCTGATATTCTGTTCGGTGTATGCATGTGTGCTAGATACCAGGCTAAGCCTACCAAAAAGCACCTTGAAGAGTTTAAACGGGTCTTTCGGTATCTCCAAGGAACCATCAACATGGGACTTTGGTACCCGAAGGACACCGGTATGTCACTAACAGCCTATGCAGATTCTGACCATGCAGGATGTCAAGATACACGTCGAAGTACGTCTGGAGGTGCTCAGTTTTTGGGTGATAAGCTTGTGAGCTGGTCTTCAAAGAAACAAATGAGTACTTCTATATCCTCTACAGAGGCTGAATACATAGCCATGTCATCTTGTTGTGCTCAAATCCTATGGATGAGATCCCAATTATCTGACTATGGCTTTGAATTCAACAAAATCCCTCTGTATTGTGATAACAAAAGTGCCATTGCTCTCTCGTGCAACAACGTTCAACATTCAAGAGCAAAGCACATTGACATTCGACATCATTTCATTCGGGAACAAGTGGAAAAAGGTGTGGTAGAACTCTATTTTGTGAGGTCTGAATACCAGTTAGCAGACATATTCACCAAAGCTCTTCCTAGAGAACGTTTTGAGTTCATCCTTCCACGACTTGTTCTAAAGAGTCTACAACCGGAAACACTCAAACGTCTTCAAGAGGAAGACGAGGAGTAAATGTTTTTTTTTCTTCATCTATCTCTTGTATATATTTATTCAAAAAGAAAAAATACAAAATTTCAAAACCCACAAAAGAAAATAGAAAAATATAAAATTTTCAAAAATCCATAAAAAAAAAATTAAAAAAAAATCTTAAAAAAAATACCAAAAATATTATTATTTTTGTCATGTTTTTCTTTATTCGATTTCATCTACGGACTTTGTGTTGACATTCAAAGAATTTCACGGGTGTTTAGATGTTCTTCGAATGTACATAAATTGCTTAAAAAAAATGAGGCGAAGAAAAATGGTGGTTTATTGTCATTTCAGGCAGTAACCCGTTTTAAAAGTAAAGAACAAAGCCATGCTTAATCTTATTTTTCAAATCTCATGCTCTGATTCTTAAAACAAATGTTTGTCACCAAAAAGACAAATGTTTTCTTTCCAAATATTTTTCCGTCTAATGATTCTTCTGAAAAATATTTGTCATCTTATGCAAACAAAATTGCTTTAAAAATACCTCGTACTCTATTATTTTTGAAAATCATCTGAGCTTATCATCTGTCAAAATCTCTATCTCTCAATCAACAACTTGTGTCATTGATTGAGGGGGAGAATGATTTCAATCGAATTAAAAAGAGTATTTTTTAAAAATATTGGCACGTAAACGAGCAAGGTCTACTTTTGGATAATCAAAATGAACATTGTTTTATACAAGTGGTTCAAGACTTTGGCTAATGTTATGTTTTCAATAGATACTTATGCATAATTGATCAATGGAGTTTAAAGTCTCTAAGTCCGATCCTTATCAGTTAAAATGTTTTTCAAAAGCAAGTCATTATTCTCCTCAAAAGTTCTTAAAATTTAATTTAAATCAATAGAGATCACAAATCTCAAAGGATTTGAAAATTGTGATCGGGGGAGAATTTGTGATTTAAATTGGATTTAAACTGATAAATTCAATAATTGGTTTTATAAGTGTTTAGCAAACTCTCCTC
This sequence comes from Chrysanthemum seticuspe, assembly GCA_019973895.1. Taxonomy (NCBI): domain Eukaryota; kingdom Viridiplantae; phylum Streptophyta; class Magnoliopsida; order Asterales; family Asteraceae; genus Chrysanthemum; species Chrysanthemum seticuspe. The sequence continues at coordinate 119,613,566 of BPTQ01000005.1, forward strand.
CATTCATGTGCCAAACGATTTCAAATTTTCCATGCACATGTTAAAGGGAGCATCTATTTTAAACCAAAAAGGATTGAAACGTGATTAATTTGTTCCAAAGTGCAGGTTTTCCCTAATATGTGCAAAACTCTTTCAAATCTCGATGCACATATTGAGGGGGAGCAATTTTGTTGAAAACCACATCCTTTCCTAAAATATTCTTAACAAAGTATGAAAACTACTAATCTTGATTGGGAAAGTGATGTTGATATCTTTTAGAAATTGTTGATCAAAGAATCGAATCTTTCGTTCTTTTAATCTGAGATTCTCAAGTCCTCTTGCCTCCATGTGCCAAAACTATTTAAAATTATGATGCACATGTTGAGGGGGAGCTATTTCTAAAGTATCAAAAATGATTCAGGTACAAAATGCTTTGATAATATATCTCAAGTACCTGGATTGTTTTTCAAATGGTTTTCAATTGGTTCCAATGGCAGATGAACAATACCAAATAGACCAACCAAATTTACTTTATGTATGGTGACATAAGGATGGTTAGGTTAGGCATTCGTTCCCACGATCCCGCCAAAGCCGGAGGGATCTACCCAGGGACAATCCACTAGATAGTGTAGAGTTCTTAGGTATGATGAAAAAAGGAGAAAAGTGAGATATGGGAAGAGTGCGGACTGAGATAGAGCTAGAACTGGAATATACCCAACAAGGTTCTAGTAATGAAGTCTCGGTAAGCACTGAAGGGGTTGAAGAATGAAAAAGAATTGAATGTGAAAAGGGTGAAAAGAAATAGCCCTCCAATAATTCAACCTTAGGGCAGAAACCGGATTCAATACATATGCTACTGGTGGTTACTAAGGTAACACTAGTATTGAAGACAAGACGTCATGGATCCAGTGACGCACTGCACTACAACTTCCCAAACTACTCAAGTTCCTCTTAAAAGGACTTGTTTCATTCTCACAAGGGAACCTACATTATCTATCGACCTTCTCTTAGAGATGGTTGATATTGAAGAAGGAGACCCTCTCCCTAGTCTCCGGCATAGGAACCAAATGTGCACAATTGAGTCTAGAGCCACGAGATCATCAATAAATCTCATTAAGAACACAATCAATGAAGACTCTCTATTTTACACAATGTGGAAAGAGAGAATATACTTTTAGAGTCCTATGCATTATCCTTGTGGTATTGCCAGAACATCTGAGTGATATACTAACATATTCACAATGAAGATGGAAAGCCTTCTAGAGCCAACATCAAACAAGCTCTTGGTAGGTGGCATGTGAGATCTATCCAATAGATCAACCATGTGACAACTGAACAGAAACAATGGGGCGATTCCAATTCTTGAATCAATCCTGGTTCAGGTTATGAATTGACGGATATCTTTGAAAAATCGGTCGTTGTGCTTAAAAATCTTTTCTCTAGCACATCGACTGTGTATTAATATCTCAAAAATAAAAGGTGTTTGTGATTGATAATTGATTTTCGTTAAAACCTTCGTTGTATTGCAAAAACACTTTATTTTGAGCAGTACACGATTGTTTTTCAAATATCTTTTCATCAATCAGTGAATCTCAAATTCGCTGGTTCACTCACTCCGTGTTGTCTTCTTTGAGATGTTCCGGTTTGAGAACAACTAGAGCAGCTGTGAAACCCTGTCAAGGAGATTCTTCGGAATTATACCTAATCACAGGCAGTACTTGTACTGATCAACGGCCGTGTACCTCAATTCAACGAAAGTGCTCAAAGACACTTTCGTGTGCTTTATTGCTAACTGTTGTATGCAGGTACTCCCAACGTTTGCAGCTGATCAAAATGGAGTGGTCAATTCATAGCCGCATGCTCACACAACAAATTCATCTCAAAAGAAATCACGATAAGTGCATCAACGACTCTGATATTTTCACTCCATGCTTCTGCTACGCTGCTGCAAATATCATGAATCATCTAAAGCTTCCGCTACTCTGATAAGAAGAAATCATGATCCAGAATGTGAGCATGTCGGTCCAAAATGTCACAACATCACATAATACCAACACTACAAAGGAAGAGTCACAGATTTATGTATGCTGATGATCTCAAAGCTGGCTCAAAACTCATCATCACGTGGATCAGTTAAAGACCTCCACTTGAATTATTCAAACATGGATAACATGAAGAATCAAAGACTACGAGCTACTGAGCAAAGAACTTAAACAATATTTCAAGAATAATCTTAATGTAATATCTATTTGTATTATGTGTAAATTGAGGTGACCTCCCTTAGGGGGAGATTGTTAGAAATTAGAAAATTCAGTCATTAAAGTGTCGGTCACCTCAAATATATGTAATCATTAGAAAGCTTGTAGTCGTAGTTATTTAATGTTTGTAAGTAGTTAGTCAAGTAAAACCGTGGAGGACGGACAGGTCTTTACCCACTGTATGCCTGATCCACAGCCTGTAGGTGGCGTTTATTGTAAGACACTATAAATACCCTCTACCTCCCAAGGTAGAGGGTTGGAGCTTCAATACCATTTTTCTTTTTTTCACATAGTTCCCAACTCTGTTCCATTTCTCTCACTAGAACTTTCTCTCTCTAAAACTTGTTAACGCCTCATATGATCATGGTTTGATGTGTGTGTGAAATCCTATATCTTACAAAATCTTAGCATTTGTGGATTTAACGGAGATGATTCGGTTGAAGAAATTTCGTGAACAACACGAGCAGGTTTCTTGGGTGGTCCTTTGGTGGATGAGTTAGCACTAGGAGCTTTCCTCATGATGAGATGACAAAAGGTTAGTTAGATAGAGGCTTCTAGTTGCTGAGAATTAAGTTGTAGATGGTGACTAAGAAGTCCTAACAAGATGGTTTATAAAGAGAAGGATTTGTCAAGTGCATTCAAGGATTAAACCACTAAGATCCTTTTGTAATGCAATGATTTGCATGCACAAGAGTCAACTTCAGAGTTGCACTGATCAAGGAGGTTAATTAAGGCAAGATGGAGTGTTCAAGTTAGAAAGGAGAGCTTGAAATGATTGCTTTAGCTAGAATTAGCTGAATCTGTCAACCGGTTCCCACAGTTCCCTCCAATGAGGGATCCGTCTAGGCTAATCCTAGGGATCCGACTCTTAGCAGCCAAGAAAAGAGGAAAATGATGTTTGTAAGGTCTAGTACCTATACATCTTGAGTGTTTTATTCTTCTTAAGTTTCTTAAATGAAAGGGGACTTAAATGATCAAGGGCATTGAGTGATGGTAGCTAATGATTGCCTTTTATGGAAGAAAATAGGACTTTATGAGCACCAATGGGTGATTAAAGATGACACTAGGATATTTGAGAGTGTCAAGTGGTGTTAAATGATCCTAGAGATCAGATGGAAACTTAGGATAAATTTGGAAAATTCTTTAAAAATTATAAGAAATGAAAAACTAGTTTTTGACCCATTTTGAGGTAAGGATAACTAAAATCAATTTGCTAAAATTGAGAGAATTATAAAACTAGATGTGTTGATATGTGAGAAATGATGTGTGAGTGTTAGAGCGGAAGGATGATGAGTTTTGGTAAAATGATAAATCAAAAAGCACCTTGAGTGTGATCCTAAATTAGCTATGAGTGAGTGTGATACCTACTTAGCTTGAGGAAGACTTAAGTGGTCCTAAGGCTTATGTTTAGCTAATGTGAAGTGGTCTAGTGGTCTGGTTTGATGTGTGAAGGTCTGCAAATTTATTTGTGTCTGCCCGGATCCCACGGTTCCCTAAAGGGAGGGATCCGTCTAGTACAAAGTGAGGGATCCGGCTCCTGCTAAACAGTACCTTCACAGAAGGTATGCAAAACTTGCACAAGGTATCGTATTTTAAAGCCAGTGTTTTCTAAAGAGTTTGAGCAACTATATAAGCGAGACATCAAACGTTAAATGTTTTATTTCATAAGGATTATCACATTACAAAGATAGAAGATGAAGTCTAAAGATTGAACCTATTTGGAAAGGAAACTAGGTTTCTTGAGCGTTTTCACTAGATGGATTGTCAAATAGATGATGAGTACTTGCCAATTCAGGGACGAAGAATGACTTGATGTGAGATGTTTTTAGAGGTTCCATCATCTTATTCACAAGTACGTACAACGAACTTTGAAATTGAGGATGAAAGTACATGATATGATGATAAAGGTGTGTCAGGAACATTCCATATGGGATTAGCTTGTTATTGTTGCCTTGAAGGTTTACAATTCATCTTGCGAAGAAATAGGCGAGATTGTATGGTTGTTGGGTTAGCAGACAATACATTATGTGAGCACAACAAGCGGGAAGAATTTCTCAATTTCCCATAAGAATCCAAACATTTTCACGTAGAATGACTGCGAGAGGTTTAAGATCATCTCGGATATCACGTGTATAGATTATGTTTGGATCAGAGTAATAGGGTCGAGGTTTGCATAACATGCGAGTTAATTCTTGAGGGGAAGGTATGTGTGAACAATATGGACTATTTGCTTCACGATAGTTGAAGAGAGAATCAAGAGACCAATCTTCAGTGAACACATTGTCCATGATTTGGAATTCGGAGAATGTGAGCAAATTGCCCAAGAGTTAAGACAAACTTTTAGTTTTTGATCCAAAACCATAGTGATAGAGATCGATCCCCGTTACGAACGAGTTCAACTTGACGTAAGAATTCCAACACAAATCGTGGAAAAATCTTCTCGCTAATTCCGAGAAGGCCTTCTAGTCCTATGGTTCGAAAAGAGGTATTGATACCTTCTTCGTATAGTAGAGGTGTGTCAACAATACGTCCTTTATAGAAGTGGCGAGTTTCGAGATTATTGAACCCACGGACATGATTTCCAGGTGTGTTGGGCTCAAGGGAGACATTAGGAATGTAGACATAAGTGAGTTGAAAATCGAATTCATACTCATGAGTCATGACGAGACCTATGAAAGTGAATAGTTTGTATGAGCAAGTTAACATGAAGAGATGCATCAAAGAAGAGGACATTTGATAGGTGAAAATAATCTCCTAATGTTTTTACTTGATTTCTATTAACAATGACAGTTAACTTACTTTGTACTAACATTCTAGTGGGATTTTTCTTTTTTATGGTAGATTTTTATGAAATGGTTTTTATTGTTAGGTCACCATTCTATCACATCACAACATGTATTCTAGAGAGAGAAATTTTTAGAGAGATAAAGTGAAAGGAACTAATGAAGGATTAAGAAAACGATTATTACAATTAGAAACAACACCCTCTCCCTTCAAGGGAGGGGGTATTTATAGTGTTTACATGAATAGGGGTGTTTCCCCTTGGTTCTAGAAGAATCTTCTATCACAACTCATGGGTTTACTACATGAGCTGTAAATCTAATTACAAACATTTATAAACCATAATTGTTAACAACCTATTACAAATTAAATGACCTACACTTCAAGAGCCAAGGGATTGTTTTGGTTGTGATAAAGATCAAATTTCATGTTTTTAGATTTATGAATTTTAATGAGTTAGAAAATTTTAAATTTTTTTCAAAATCGTTTTTATCTAAAAAAGTGAGATACTTTATCATAGTTTAGGTTAATATTGATTAGATCTAATAGAAATCCGTGCTTAAAAACGTGTTTTAGATTGAAATTTATGGATTTTTTGGACTAAAATACGTATTTTTGTGAGTTAGACTTGAAGATTTGCGAGTTAGACTTGAAGATTTGCGAGTTAGGATTTCTGGTTTGAATATTTGCGAGTTAGCAAATTCCAGATTTCTGCGAGTTAGGATTTCTGATTCATGCGAGTTAGGATTTCTGATTCCTGCGAGTTAGGTTTTCTGATTCCTGCGAGTTAGGATTTTTGATTCCTACGAATTAGGATTTCTGATTCCTGCGAGATAGGATTTGTGATTCTTGCGAGATAGGATTCCAAAAGTTTGCGAGTTTGGTTTTTCTGTTTTCTGCAAGTTTGGATTTCTGCTACTTAGGATTTCTGGAAGTTTGGATTTCTGCTACTTAGGATTTCTGCAAGTTTGGATTTCTGCTACTTAGGATTTCTGCAAGTTTGGATTTCTGCTACTTAGGATTTCTGCAAGTTTGGATTTCTGCTACTTAGGATTTCTGTGAGTTAGAATTTCTGGACTTTGCTACTAATGTACCTAAACCTAAACAACATCAACCTTAATTATCCTTAACGATCCACATGATTCATCAAACAACAATTATGTCTCAACCACCATATCCGTACTATCCTCATTACCCCTATTATCCTTATCAACCCCTACAACAAGCTCCTCAAAAACTTCTACAACAAGTTCAACAACGAATTTCAATGGTTCCACAAATACCTCCACAACAAACTTGGTTTTCTCAAATGTGTGAAGCTGTTACAAGTCAGCAATCGATTCATGAAGCTGGTTCAGATACTCGTCCTCCAATGCTTACACCAGGCAATTATGTGCAATGGGCAAGTCGATTTCGAAGGTATATGGAACTCAAGAAACCTCATGGTAAGTATCTGAAGAAGGTGATACTAGAAGGACCGTTTTAAATGCCAACTGAAACTGTTCTCGGAGATCCTACAGATTTTCCACCAAGACCCGATACTATCTCAATTCTTCCACTGAGCCGTTTCACACCAGAACAACTACTTCATCTTGAAGCCGATGAGCTTGCTATGCAACAAATACTTCTTGGAATTCCTAACCCGATTTACAAAAGTATTGATGCACAAACAACTGCAAAAGCTATGTGGGAACAAATTCATCTTTTGATGGAAGGCACTGAACTGAATAAGATCGACATGGAGTCTAAACTGTATCACAACTTTGATGTTTTTACCATTGAGCCTGAGGAATCACTTGAATCATATTATCATCGTTTCACAAATATGGTCAATGATTTGCACCGACATAAGATTGATCTTCCAACCATTGCTATTAACACAAAGTTTCTGAACTCATTAGGACTAGATTGGCATAAGTATGTTACTTTTGTTCGACAAGTCAAGGATCTTCACGATGTTAAGTATGGGTTGTTGTATGATTATCTGAAACATCATCAATATGAGGTTCTCAAAGATAAAGAAGCTCGTGGCACACACGGTTTCCCTCCACCACCGATTGCTGATCAGATTGCTCTCATGGCACATGGTTATCCAAATCCCTACCCAAAGTCAAATCATGCTTTTTATCAACAACAACGTCACTTTGCTTATGCTCCACCCACATCTTCTCATCAAGTCAATCCCGAAGGTGATTCTAACACTGCATACTATGCTCAAACAAATGATGATCAAGATGATGCTTTTGAAGCATTGAATCATGGAATGGCCTTTATTGCTAAAGCCTTCTCCATGTTCTCTACCCAGTCAAACAATCGTCTTCGTTCATCATCAAATCCCAAAAGTAACGCAGTTATACAAGGTGGCAAAGTTGAAGTTCAGAACAGAACTAGTGGTCGTCGAATGATTACAAGTGGGTATTCTGGTAATTATGGGAATGGTCAAACATCAGCAGGGGGATCGGGTAGTAATAACTTCAAGAGAAATTTTCAAGTTGTGGATACAGGGAATTCACCGGCTTCAGGGACTACTATTCGTTGCTATAATTGCAAAAAGCAAGGACATCTTGCTAATGCTTGTCCTGAAACACGAACCAGAGGGGGTGATTACTACAAACAAGTCATGCTGATGGCATACAAGGATGAAGCAGGAGGAGAACTCAGTGAAACTCAGCAAGGTTTTATGGCAGATACTCTCTCAGATGATGAATATGAAGATTTGGAAGAAAATGTTGCAGTTGTTTTGATGGCAAATATGCAGGAACATCACATCAGTCAAACAGAAAATGGACCAATCTATGACACAGACGGTCTATCTCAGGTACCTGACACTGATATATGTCTCATAAATGCAATTGTGTCTGCATCTGCACCTGATGAGCAGCAATCTGTTCAACATAAATCATTATTTAGTCATGCTGAAGTTGACCAAATTAACCCTGTGGTTACATTTGATGAACTAAGTGCTGACGAAAATAATGAGCATCTTGAACAGAGTGAAGCAATTCATGGTCTAGATTCAGAATATCTTAATTCATTACTTCTGCCAATGCAAGCCCAAACTGCAAAATTTAATGAGATCAACCAAAACCTAAGGGCTGAGATTACCTCCTTGACTGCTGAACTTGAGAGTTGTCGAAAACGGATAAATGATTTTGAAACAAAAACCACACAAGAAACAAGTTTTGAAGCGGCCTTTCAAAAATCGTACGTTAATGAACAAAACCTTCAACATCAGATGCACGAAATTGTTGCGTCAAATAATGAAAAGATTTCTAAAATTAAACAAGAAAAGTCTGAACTTCAGAAAAACATTGAAAATCTTCAAATGGAACTTTCAAATACTAAACAAGATTTTTCAAAAAGTCGGTCAAATTTTTTTGAATTCAAAAAGAAATCTAAGAAACGCATTGATGATCAAATCGAGGAAATTCTTCGATTGGAAAGATGGTTAAAAGATTTTGGCACTGTTGTATATAAGATTGGCCACTCAGTAAAACAGATTGAAATGTCAACTTTACTACCGAGTCCCGATGACTCAAAACGTTTTGCTCTAGGGTATAATCACCCACGTTTTCTTCACACAACTCTCAAGGAAATACCCAAATTGTATAGTGCTCAATGTCTTTTAGATCTAAGCATGCAACTTGTTGTATTTGATTGTGAAGAACAATGGGCACAAGATGATCGAAGTCGCTTACAATTGCGACAAAATGGATTTTTACCATATGATTACACAAGAGAAAATGATTCTTACAAACTTAATGTCATTTCAACACCATCGTATTATATTTCTGAGATAACTGAGGCATCTTGTGTGGAAGGTCCCATTCACAGTGTTGCACAAATAAATGGTCCTTTACCCTCCTCTTGCAAAAGCGACTCGTTGCCAAAAACTCCTAAACCTTGTTTAGTATTAAGTTACTTTCAAACGTTTATGGAAGATATTTCATTTTTAGAAACGACAATTGAGAAAAATTCTGAGTTAAAAGCATCTAATTTTCAATTTGCTTATGCAAGAGAGCAAAGACAAATGTTTCAAACCCAAATTTCACCTCACGTCGCACATTTGCGTCTGTGTGCAACACACTGGGAAAGGGAACTTCAACAAGAGGTGACTTCAATGGTTGAAGCTTTTAACACACTTGAAAATTCAGTTTCACAAGAACAATGCAAAAACCAAGATCTTTAAAATGCCTTTGATCAATTGTTAGAAGATGCTCTTTCTGCTAATATTGCTTCTGTGGTTATATATTGTGAATTTGCTTCTGTGAATGATACTGTGTTAACTGCTGAGAATCTCAATATGGTTCAAATGTTGGAAATGGACAATCAGATGTTAAGGCATGAAATTGAGAAATTAAAAGATGAAAATGAGAAAATGTTTTCACAAAATGATGATGTCCAATCTAAACTTTCAATGGAGATTTCTGAACTTAAACGAAGACTTCAATGGTGTCAGTCTCAAACAATTGAATATGAAATTGCTTTCCAAAATCAAAAGAAAAAGTTTTCTTTGGAACAGTCGCGACTATCAAAAGTCGAATTTCTTGATGATGAAAATGCATCGTTAAAATGTCAAATTTTCAAATATGAACAAGAGATTGCACAAGTCAAAAAGGAATATCAAACGATTTTTGATTCTCTTAAAACTGTTCGTTCTGAAGCATCAAAATGTCACACCCCCAAATTACCTGTTTTGCAGCGGAATGAAATTCCTAGGGGTTGACTGTCATAGCATCACAATCACAGTTATATTGAATGACCTAAAGTGTCGTTTGGAAAATACATCGCTTGATTTAATAAAAACATTCAGAGTTACAAAGATAGGTCCCAAATGAAAGTTACTATATGCGGAAAATAAGTTTGGTACAAGTCAAACGATGTTTTTAAGGTGTATAAATCCCATGTGAGACGCGTCGTCACCGCGACTCTATGATATGTCCACATGCATGCCATGAAGTGAATGCCTTAGTTACCTGAAAATACATTGCTAAAAGTGTCAACACAAAGGTTGAGTGAGTTCATAGAGTTGTTGAAAATGTTTAATACGACTACCACACGTATAAATTATGTATGACAAATATGTCACAAAAATGTTACAATTGCTATAAGTCCATGACACCGAAACTAGACTGATCATGATGTTCGCCCCAACAAAGTGTTTGCCAAACAACTCAAATAATGTTATTAAATGAAATGCATCCGTTTCACCAGTTGGAATCCACCAACCCGGATGGAGGAGTCACCCTCGATTGATCTATCCACTCACCCTCGCTTCTATGAAATTAACGGTTCATGTTATATAATGGGGACATTCAATTGGCAATGAGGTAACTTAAGCAATGTAATGAATTTGATATACTTGGTATCGTAATAAAAATGATGTGCAATGTATTCTCCCCCGTAGGTTTGAAATAAAGTAAAAACTTGAATAAATCGGGGCTATGAAAGCTCACCTGTTGCAATGTTTATGATGATATAATGGCAATACTTAAATGAGGCGCAACCTCTGACCGTGACCTATTATGAATGATATTTTCTAATGTAAATCATGAAACAATGTCGTGCATGCAAATCCACATGTAATCTATACCACTTGTACGCTTTTGAAAATAGAATTTATCGTCGAAATATATGTTTATGACATCTCGTCATGTTATAAAATACTTTACAAGTATTTACGTTGAAATGATATCTGACGATAATCATTTAATGATTTATTATGAAATTATAACTTTTCGTCGTAAAATAATGTCATTGAAAAATTTCATGAAAGTGACAAAACGGCCTAGAAAAGCTAGTCGTAAAATGGTGCACGTCGAGTGTTAGAAAACAAACTCAACGGTTTTAGGAAGCTCGTATCATAATCTCAAAGTTTTAGTGTTTAAGTTTCCATCCTAGAGGTCTCGATCACAAAGAAAAATATAGGTTAAGTATTGTACTTTAGTCCAAAGTATAGTTTAAGGGTGGTTTTCGGCCAAGTTTGAGTAACCGTAATTAATTCATTACAACTCCGCTAGACAAACGGTCGGACATTTTGGAAAATATGCTTGGCGAACTTACTTTTATTAGAAGACATCACTTTATAAAAAGTTCTACATCAATATTAAAAACGACCTTCAACATGGTCACTTGTTTACCGTAACACTTGTCTATTAGAAATAATATAGTTTTTCTTATATAATAAAGTTACGGCAACTTTGTGTAAACGTGTATAATTTAATCGTTACAAGTCCGTTTTCTACGTTTTCTATATTCTTAGCTTCGTATCAAAGTATACTAACATATTTTTGATAAGTCGACACAATTTATAACGCTTAAGACTCATTTTTGACTCGTAAAAAGATAAAACAACATGCTGAATTTTCAGGATTTTATAGTTTTCGTCGTCAAACTTGAAAAATTCATATCTTCTTCGTTATAGCTCCGTTTTAATCCGTTCAAGCGGCCACGTTTTCATTTTAAAGTGTATTTTCTAAATATCTAGCCCAAAATATTTTACAAACTGTCGGATTTTCCAGATTTCAAAAATATGGACAGACCCTTATGTAAACTTGTCGAAATGAGTTTTTATCGCGCAAAACCTATTCTAACCAATTCAAAACAACTCCGAAGCTATTCAAATCCTACCATACACCTTCTTAGGGTGTCATGGGTTCCTAGACATCACCAAAAGTGATATGTTTCAAGGGATTCATTATAGGATAATTATATTACATAATAAGTAATAAAAACAACAAAAGTGGTATAAATTCATATGTAACATGCATGTTTCTTGCAAAAATGATGAAATAATATAAATATGGATATGAAAGATTAATAATGATCATGAAATGCTTACTAGTATGATGATGAGGTTTATGAAACAAGGTTTTCCTAAATACTCTAGGTTTTTATTGCAAAACCTTAAAAGAGAGTATACTAGTGTTATGATTTTTGCTTGTTCTTGAAAATCTTGATCTTCTTCTTCTTGTTTTTATGTTGGACGAACCACAAGGAAAAATGGGGAGAGATTATATTTATTTTTCACCTTCCAAAATGTGAAGTATGTGTTTGATTCAGTATAATAGTAGTATATTTGTAAATATCTAGTGAAAATGATGTAAGTATTCATCTAATAAGATCAAGATATTTTTATGGAAATGGTGACTAGGGGGGGCGTGGACATGGATAAGAAGCAAGACTTTATATACAATTTTTGTAATAAAATGTGTAGATAACTTAATATTAATTAAATTAATGTTTAGATATTTAGTTATTAGGTATAGAGTTAGCTAGAAATAAATTTTAACGGAACAAAATAAAATATATCAAAGTCGTAAAAATTATAAAAATACATTTCTCACAAGTATTGAGTGAATAAATATTTATCGAGTTGAATTTTCGAAAACCGTCGTAATTATATAAACATAACAATTTATATACGAAATAATTTGAAAACATCGGGTAAAATAATAATATAATTTTTATAATCTTAAAATGAGTATAAAATATATTAGGAATATTTTTGTAAGTGTTGGATCAAATATTCAAAATAAATGATTACGCGATAGCGTTTATTTAATAAGAAATTATGCGTTTAATGAAAAACGCGAAATCACGCATAGACTAATATGATGATAATGATGCTAATGATATGTAGACTAAACCTAGTTTATATGAAATGTCCTTGATGATATTCCATGAATACGCAGCTTAACCCTCAAGGTTACGCGTATTTGATACTCGTAAACCTAGTTTACGAAAAATGATGATTAGTGACTCGTGAATAGTGATTTTCTTCGGAAATGAATAGTGTTACGTGAATAGTAAATTTTGAAATACGTTCTCAGAATATTACTTCGACTCTGAAAATGGTAAATAGTAAAATTTTGAATAGTAACCGGTGAATAGTAAATTCCCGAGATGAATAGTGAAATTTTCAATGTTTGTAAAATGACCTGAAATTACGAGTTGTCACATTCGCCCATCCAAAAAGGAATTCAGTCCCTGAATTCAGTCCATGTTAGGTTCTACATTGTTACTTGTGAAAAGATGAGGGTATTTGAGGCTCATCTGGTCTTCCCGTTCCCAAGTAAACTCAGGACCTCTTCGAGAATTCCAGCGAACCTTCACGATAGGAATACGACTTTGTTTCAACTGCTTGACCTCGCGGTCCAGGATTTCTGCAGGTTCCTCCACGAAATTTAATTTATCGTCGAGTTGAATTTCTTCCAATGGAATAACGAGTAATTCGTCTGAAAGACATTTCTTCAGGTTTGAAACGTGAAACGTGTTGTGTACTTGACCAAGTTCTGACGGAAGCTCAAGTCGATAAGCTACAGGGCCAACTCTGCTCAAAATTTTGAATGGCCCAATGTACCTCGGGTTCAACTTCCCGCGTTTTCCAAATCGTACCACGCCTTTCCAAGGCGATACTTTCAACATCACTTTGTCGCCAACTTGAAATTCTAATGGTTTGCGTCTAACATCTGCGTAACTTTTCTGTCGGCTTCTGACAGTTCTGAGTCTATCTCGGATTTGAACTATCTTTTCTGTTGTTTCCCGTACCATTTCCGGACCAGTGAGTTGTGCGTCTCCAACCTCGGCCCAACAAACAGGTGATCGGCACTTTCGACCATAGAGTGCCTCAAATGGTGCCGCTTTTATACTGGTGTGATAACTATTGTTGTACGAGAATTCGATCAATGGCAAATGGTTAGCCCAACCATTTCCAAAATCAATCACACATGCTCTCAGCATATCTTCAAATGTTTGAATTGTCCTTTCACTTTGACCATCGGTTTACGGATGATATGCTGTGCTCATCTCTAATTTGGTTCCAAACGAATCTTGTAATGATTTCCAGAAGTTTGAAGTGAATCGACTATCTCTGTCGGAAATGATGGAAATTGGTGCTCCATACCTCGAGACTATTTCCTTGACATACAGTCTAGTAAGTTGTTCCATGGAATAAGTCTCTCTAATTGGTATGAAATGGGCTGATTTGGTAAGACGATCAACAATTACCCATATAGCGTCGTAACCTCCCCGATGTCTTAGGAAGTTTCGTGACAAAGTTCATCGTAATGCATTCCCATTCCATTGGGGAATTTCTGGTTGTTGGAGTAATCCTGAAGGTTTTTGATATTCGACTTTTACCTTAGAGCAAGTAAGGCATCTGCTAACGTAGGTGGCAATTTCCGCTTTCATGTTCGGCCACCAATAAAGTTTCTTGAGATCCTGATACATCTTATCAGAACCTAGGTGAATAGAATACTTTGACTTATGCGACTCATGCATAATCAATTCTCGTATCCCGCCATAAACTGGTACCCACATTCTATCCTTGAAGCATAATACTCCATCTGCTCTCTTTACAAAGCCATTTGCATTTTCGGGCATACGATAAAGCTTTTCACTTGGTCGGTTTTCCTCCTTGAGTGCCTCGATTTGTGCCTCGAGTATTTTTGATGGTAAAGGTGAACTGATCGTCATTCCTAATGATCGGACTCTTAAAGGTTTGGGTCTTTCTTTCCGGCTAAGAGCATCAACCACCACATTGGCTTTTTCCGGGTGATACTTGATTTCCCAATCATAATCGCTGAGTAATTCCAACCAACGACGTTGCCTCATGTTAAGTTCCTTCTGATCAAGAACATATTGTAAACTCTTGTGGTCCGTAAACACTGTGCACTTTGTACCGTAAAGGTAGTGTCTCCAAATCTTGAGTGCAAAAACTACGGCCCCCAACTCAAGATCATGAGTGGTGTAATTCTTCTCATGGACCTTAAGTTGTTGAGAAGCATACGCTATCACCTTCTCGTTTTGCATTAAAACAGCTCCAACCCCTTTATGTGAAGCATCGCAGTATACTACAAAGTTCTCAATTCCTTCGGGTAGTGCCAAAATTGGCGCACTGCAAAGCTTTTGCTTCAACAACTGAAAAGCAGCTTCTTGTTTAATTCCCCATTCGTACTTCTTGATTTTCTGTGTCAACTTGGTCAAAGCTTTTGCTATTTTTGAAAAACCTTCGATGAATCTTTGGTAATACCCGGCGAGTCCTAGAAATTGTCGGATTTCTGTAGGATTTGTTAGAGTAGCCCAATCTTTTACGGCTTCAATCTTTGCAGGGTCTACTTGTAATCCTTGACTATCAATGACATGACCAAGAAATTGTACTTTACGGTTCCAAAAATCACACATGTCTTGAGTATATCTTGAAATGTTGGAATTGTTCTCTCGCTCTGTCCATTGAGCTGAAGATAATAGGTGGTACTCATGTCCTAATAGATTCCATGGGAAGAGTGAAATGATTATGAGAAGTCTAAGTTGAATCGAATAGCTTGTGATAGGTACAACTGGAATTGATACCACGTAACTCATGCCAAATTTCAAAATGTTAAGTCTGTCGAAAAGGACCTTATTCACAAGAATAGATTATGGGTAACAGTTGTGATTCCTCGCGCTTCTAGTTCTAGCGAATGTCAAGACTTGAGTCTTCCTTGCCTAAGGTGCTTAGTCTCCATGACTAAGGTGTTTATTGTTTGATTATCGAAGTGTTTCCATGCTATATGTTGTCAAGTCACAAAACTTCAAATATTTAAGTGATGTGGTGTAGTGGTTGATTTTCAAGATTTCTTCCGATATTCGGTGCTTCTAAAATATTTCATCACTTAGATTGTTATCATGCTAGCAAGAAAATAGATATCAGCTCATACTATGTCGAGGACTGTTTGTTGTAATTTCACTTGTAGATGGAGAGTGATTGATTGTCCGATATGTTCAGACCTGTTGCATCTCTTGATGTGAAAGTGAGGTTATCCGTAATTTCTAGAAAACACAATGCCTTAGGGAAAGTTTATATCGATAACCTAAATTTAACCAAATTTTCCTTTAAGGGAAACTCATTGTAGGGGAGTTCACATATTGTCGAGGCCATGTTTAATGAAATGTTCTGTAATCTCAGCTAGAAGACTTGGTTGATCCCTATAGTGTTGCTTAGTGTGTACTCGCTTCGTACTAAATCTTGTAACTCAGTCCAACTGATGCTTTTGAAATGATATAAAAATAGTGGTTCGGAATGTCTCGTGATGTCTTAATATTTTTGTTGAGTTTTGAATCATCCTACTACCTAGTTCTAGTCCTTGTTGGTAGTTCTGAAATCTTTTCATTGTTTTCTTGTATTGAGGAATCCTCCTCGTAGATGGTATAGGAAGCCTTTCCTAAGAAAAGTAACTCGTCAAATTCTAACTTTTCGGTTGAAGGAGGGATGAACGGCGTAAGTATTTATAGAGTGTTGACAAAAGAGGTGTTTATGAGCAATTTATCTGTTTACAACTCCTTGCTTTTGGAGTGAAGATTGTTTTAAGAGATTTGAAATGATGCTTGTTACTTTCATGACATAATTCTTCCTGAATTATACATAGGTGATCAGGCTATGTATAATTGAGGACAAATGATGTGATGCTTGGTTTTGTTGAAATGGTATTATGTTTCTCCAAAGTTTTAGATGGTATTCAACGTTTTGTTTTGTAAGATAATGACTCAATAATTTTTCAGAGTAGCATGAAAATCGTTTCGCATGATGGTATTAAATAATTGATAAAATGACTGAAAGCCAATTGATAAGGTGGTAATAAAACAACTTGTTTAAAACTTTATGAAACAACGTTTCTAAT
This sequence comes from Chrysanthemum seticuspe, assembly GCA_019973895.1. Taxonomy (NCBI): domain Eukaryota; kingdom Viridiplantae; phylum Streptophyta; class Magnoliopsida; order Asterales; family Asteraceae; genus Chrysanthemum; species Chrysanthemum seticuspe. Next base: position 119,630,244 of record BPTQ01000005.1, read on the forward strand.
ATGGTGGTAAAATAGCTCGAAATAAAATTAAATGAAATAATTTCATGAAATAGCAGCAAAATAACTTGAAATAAAATTTGTTGAATGGTTTGTAGGATACATGGGAGAACCTCATAGAGTGGTAATAGTCTCCTAATTGGTCAAGAAATAAAGTTGGCCTAACCCCTAGTAAGATAGTGATGTATTGTCGCGAAATGATTGAAGAATTAGGCAATCGGAATGGGGAATGAAATAAATGAAGGTTGTGATTATCGTGGAGATAATATATGATAATGATTACATTAGCTAGAAAGGTACTTATTATCTGTTCCTATTGATGGTCAAATCGTGTTTCAAGTGTAGGAATAGTAGACGGTCTAGCAACAATAGCCCTAGAACTCTCACAGTCCTTAAATCTATGAGATGGTGTAATGTCTATAGTCTTAGTGATAGATGGTAATGGTGTGTTAAATCATGCACGCTTTCCAAGCGGCAAATCAGATGTATGAGTAGTGTCTATGAGATGTGATGGTACGGATGGTGCTCTAGATAATAATGACAATGACGATGATATGATGGAAATCCTCGTGGTGATTTAGGAAATGATGGTGATGATGGTGAATGAAATACTACCCTCTTTCATGTTGTCTCGCGACGTTTCAAAGGTAAAGCTGGAGTATGCACTATTGGACGACAAATAGTGGTATGAGTAGCTGATGGTGGTGGTAGTACATGAGTAGCAGGTGATCTAAGAATGAGGGTAAGAGAATGTACTTTCTTCCTTGCAGTAAGCATCCTAATAGGTCCATTAGGACTAAGCCTATAAGTCCTACCAAATGGTATAATTTGTCCCTGACAGAATGATAAAAACTGTCCTGATCCTATGGTGAATCAATAGTGATCATGATGGTGTAGGTGCAACTTCGCCCTCCTCAAAGGGTTCAGTCTCCACGTCTAATGTTATCGGTGTTGAGTCAACTGATGTAAAAATTGTGATAAGGAATGACAAAGCATTCTCCACGTTGGAGTCTGATGTGAGTATGATGGGATGGGTGTCTGAAGAAACAATGTGACAATCGATTTGAAATGAAAGTAAATAACTCGAATAATGTGCGTATGAAACCGCATGTATAGTGACTATGCACTTATGATGAAATGATGAGATGCTATGATGATGTAGTTATAGTCTAGGGTCAATGATGCAACCTAATTCTCTATAACCGAAGCTCTGATGCCAATCTGTCACACCCCCAAATTACCTGTTTTGCAGCGGAATGGAATTCCTAGGGGTTGACTGTCATAGCATCACAATCACAGTTATATTGAACGACCTAAAGTGTCGTTTGGAAAATACATCGCTTGATTTAATAAAAACATTCAGAGTTACAAAGATAGGTCCCAAATGAAAGTTACTATATGCGGAAAATAAGTTTGGTACAAGTCAAACGATGTTTTTAAAGTGTATAAATCCCATGTGAGACGCGTCGTCACCGCGACTCTATGATATGTCCACATGCATGCCATGAAGTGAATGCCTTAGTTACCTGAAAATACATTGCTAAAAGTGTCAACACAAAGGTTGAGTGAGTTCATAGAGTTGTTGAAAATGTTTAATACGACTACCACACGTATAAATTATGTATGACAAATATGTCACAAAAATGTTACAATTGCTATAAGTCCATGACACCGAAACTAGACTGATCATGATGTTCGCCCCAACAGAGTGTTTGCCAAACAACTCAAATAATGTTATTAAATGAAATGCATCCGTTTCACCAGTTGGAATCCACCAACCCGGATGGAGGAGTCACCCTCGATAGATCTATCCACTCACCCTCGCTTCTATGAAATTAACGGTTCATGTTATATAATGGGGACATTCAATTGGCAATGAGGTAACTTAAGCAATGTAATGAATTTGATATACTTGGTATCGTAATAAAAATGATGTGCAATGTATTCTCCCCCGTAGGTTTGAAATAAAGTAAAAACTTGAATAAATCGGGGCTATGAAAGCTCACCTGTTGCAATGTTTATGATGATATAATGGCAATACTGAAATGAGGCGCAACCTCTGACCGTGACCTATTATGAATGATATGTTCTAATGTAAATCTTGAAACAATGTCGTCCATGCAAATCCACATGTAATCTATACCACTTGTACGCTTTTGAAAATAGAATTTATCGTCGAAATATATGTTTATGACATCTCGTCATGTTATAAAATACTTTACAAGTATTTACGTTGAAATGATATCTTACGATAATCATTTAATGATTTATTATGAAATTATAACTTTTCGTCGTAAAATAATGTCATTGAAAAATTTCATGAAAGTGACAAAACGGCCTTGAAAAGCTAGTCGTAAAATAGTGCACGTCGAGTGTTAGAAAACAAACTCAACGGTTTTAGGAAGCTCGTATCATAATCTCAAAGTTTTAGTGTTTAAGTTTCCATCCTAGAGGTCTCGATCACAAAGAAAAATATAGGTTAAGTATTGTACTTTAGTCCAAAGTATAGTTTAAGGGTGGTTTTCGGCCAAGTTTAAGTAACCGTAATTAATTCATTACAACTCCGCTAGACAAACGGTCGGACATTTTGGAAAATATGCTTGGCGAACTTACTTTTCTTAGAAGACATCACTTTATAAAAAGTTCTACATCAATATTAAAAACGACCTTCAACATGGTCACTTGTTTACCGTAACACTTGTCTATTAGAAATAATATAGTTTTTCTTATATAATAAAGTTACGGCAACTTTGTGTAAACGTGTATAATTTAATCGTTACAAGTCCGTTTTCTACGTTTTCTATATCCTTAGCTTCGTATCAAAGTATACTAACATATTTTTGATAAGTCGACACAATTTATAACGCTTAAGACTCATTTTTGACTCGTAAAAAGATAAAACAACATGCTGAATTTTCAGGATTTTATAGTTTTCGTCGTCAAACTTGAAAAATTCATATCTTCTTCGTTATAGCTCCGTTTTAATCCGTTCAAGCGGCCACGTTTTCGTTTCAAAGTGTATTTTCTAAATATCTAGCCCAAAATATTTTACAAACTGTCGGATTTTCCAGATTTCAAAAATATGGACTGACCCTTATGTAAACTTGTCGAATTGAGTTTTTATCGCGCAAAACCTATTCTAACCAATTCAAAACAACTCCGAAGCTATTCAAATCCTACCATACACCTTATTAGGATGTCATGGGTTCCTAGACATCACCAAAAGTGATATGTTTCAAGGGATTCATTATAGGATAATTATATTACATAATAAGTAATAAAAACAACAAAAGTGGTATAAATTCATATGTAACATGCATGTTTCTTGCAAAAATGATGAAATAATATAAATATGGATATGAAAGATTAATAATGATCATGAAATGCTTACTAGTATGATGATGAGGTTTATGGAACAAGGTTTTCCTAAATACTCTAGGTTTTTATTGCAAAACCTTAAAAGAGAGTATACTAGTGTTATGATTTTTGCTTGTTCTTGAAAATCTTGATCTTCTTCTTCTTGTTTTTATGTTGGATGAACCACAAGGAAAAATGGGGAGAGATTATATTTATTTTTCACCTTCCAAAATGTGAAGTATGTGTTTGATTCAGTATAATAGTAGTATATTTGTAAATATCTAGTGAAAATGATGTAAGTATTCATCTAATAAGATCAAGATATTTTTATGGAAATGGTGACTAGGGGGGGGCGTGGACATGGATAAGAAGCAAGACTTTATGTACAATTTTTGTAATAAAATGTGTAGATAACTTAATATTAATTAAATTAATGTTTAGATATTTAGTTATTAGGTATAGAGTTAGCTAGAAATAAATTTTAAATGAACAAAATAAAATATATCAAAGTCGTAAAAATTATAAAAATACATTTCTCACAAGTATTGAGTGAATAAATATTTATCGAGTTGAATTTTCGAAAACCGTCGTAATTATATAAACATAACAATTTATATACGAAATAATTTGAAAACATCGGGTAAAATAATAATATAATTTTTATAATCTTAAAATGAGTATAAAAATATATTAGGAATATTTTGTAAGTGTTGGATCAAATATTCAAAATAAATGATTACGCGATAGCGTTTTTTAATAAGAAATTATGCGTTTAATGAAAAATGCGAAATAATGATGATAATGATGCTAATGATATGTAGACTAAACCTAGTCTATATGAAATGTCCTTGATGATATTCCATGAATACGCAGCTTAACCCTCAAGGTTACGCGTATTTGATACTCGTAAACCTAGTTTACGAAAAATGATGATTAGTGACTCGTGAATAGTGATTTTCTCCGGAAATGAATAGTGTTACGTGAATAGTAAATTTTGAAATACGTTCTCAGAATATTACTTCAACTCCGAAAACGGTGAATAGTAAAATTTTGAATAGTAACCGGTGAATAGTAAATTTCCGAGATGAATAGTGAAATTTTCAATGTTTGTAAAATGACCTGAAATTACGAGTTGTCACACAAAAGAACTTGATCACCATGTTGAATAAACTCGACAAATGTTGGGTGAACAAGGAAGATTAAATTCTATAATTCAGGATAAAAAACACATCATCATTGAGCTTAAAGAAAAGCTAGCTAAACAAGAATCTAGCAAGTCTAGTAACACAAACGTGATTGCTCCTGGCATGTATATAATTGATTAAACTCAGGAAACTAATTTGCTTTCTTCCACTTCTACAGGAATAGTTGCTTCTACTAATGTTAGAAGATCCGAGAATAAAAGACAAAAAGAAAATACTAGGATCTCGCAACATAGGAAGAGCACTCGTCCGACATCAGAAGTAGAAGTTCATCTTAGGAAATCGAATAAAAATCATGTTGCATCTGCTTTAGATTCAAATTTGGCAACTTGTAACTCTAATGTCAGTGTAACGAATGATAAGTCTGTAAACGTTTCAAACGTTAATGCTTCTTGTGTTTTTTGTCGTAAAAGTATGATGTCTGGTAATCATGAAAAATGTGTTGCGAATTCTCTGTTAGCTCGTTCTAAGAAATCTATAACTGGCCCTCCCTCTAGGTCCACTATAGTTGCAAAATCTAATTTAGGGAAGGTGCATAGTGTAGTTTCTGAGAAATCTGTAGACACACCCATTGCTGCAAAAACATCTTCTAAGAAAGTATACTCACCTAGTGACTTCACCAAGACCAAAACGAAAAATAATTGGTTATGGCAACAATGGTTGCAGCGTACCTCAAGTTTTAAATGGAGCCCTAAATGTGCAAATGTGTGTAACACTAACATAATGGAACCCACTAACTCTTTGGGTTCTACTGCTTCCATCATACCACCCTCGTTGTCTTCATGTGTTGCAGGTGATTCAACTCGTTTTGTGGATTGTTGATAGCGGATGTAAACCGTTCATGTCAACTTTGATGAGCTTACAGATATGGCTTCTGAGCAAAACCGCTTAGGACCCGCATCCAATCGTCTAAACTTTCCCTCTTCATCAGCTGTTCCACCTATGGAATTTACTCGTCAACAATTGGAAAATTTGTTTGCTCCTCTGTTTGATGAGATTCCGAAAAGTAGTGCTCCAGATGTATCGAATGTTTCCACTGCATACCCTGATAATAATCCAATACCCGATACACCTGCTCCAACAACAACAACTGTTGCACCAGATGCACCATTGAATGATTCTCAATCAACAGAAGAACACATTGCCTCCAACACTAACACAGCTGATGAAACACAAACCCAAGAAGTACCCGCACCCGCAGATTATGAAGGAAATGCTTTCTTCAGTCCATTTGCACCGGCTCCTTCTATTCCAGACATTGGTGAGTCATCTTCACGCAATTTGGATCCGTCTAATATGCATGCTACATTCAATCATCATCTTTCGACACATAAATGGACAAAAGATCATCCCTTAGTGAATGTGCTTGGCAACCCTTCTAACCCAGTCATGACAAGACAACGTCTTCACACCGATGTTGAAACTTGTGTTTATGCTCTTACCGTTTGTCAAGAAGAACCACGAAACATCAAAGAAGCTATGACATATGACAATTGGATTGAATCAATGCAAGAAGAGTTGAATCAGTTCAAACGTCTCGAAGTCTGGGAACTTGTTCCAAGACCAGATGGGATTTATGTCATTGGACTCAAATGGATCTGGAAAAACAAACTGGATGCTGAAGGCAATGTTATTCGCAACAAATCTCGTCTTGTGGCTAAAGGGTATTCTCAAGAAGAAGGAATAGATTATGAAGAATCGTTTGAACCAGTAGCTCGGCTTGAAGCTGTACGGATATTCCTGGCATATGCTGCACACAAGAATATCACGGTTTATCAAATGGACGTAAAAACGGCGTTTCTAAATGGTCAACTCCATGAGGGAAGTTTATGTGGGTCAACCGGAAGGATTTGTTGATTCAGAACATCCAAACTACGTGTACAAGCTGAAAAAGGCTCTTTATGGTCTTAAACAAGCCCCAAGGGCCTGGTACGACAAACTGTCAAAATTTCTTCTCGCTAATCAGTTTACCAAAGGAACTGTTGATCCAACTTTTTTCATTCAACGTCACGGAGAAGATATTTTAATTTTTCAAATTTATGTTGATGATATCATTTTTGGTTCAACACATAAAAAGTACTCAAACGCTTTTGCAAAATTAATGAAACAAAATTTTGAAATGTCCATGATGGGTGAACTAAAGTTCTTCTTAGGACTTTAGGTTCATCAATCTCCCCGTGGCATATTTTTAAATCAGTCCAAATATGCTCTTGAAATCTTAAAGAAACATGGAATGACCAGTTGTGATACTTATAACACACCTATGTCTGCAACATCACCAAAGCTGGACGCTGATTTACATGGGAAAGTGATTAACCCTACAAAATGCCGAAGTATTATTGGGTCTCTCATGTATCTAATAGCCAACAGACCTGACATTGTATTTGCTGTATATCTTTGCTCTCGTTATCAGTCAAGACCAACTGAAAGACACCTCAATGAGGCTAAAAGAATCCTTCGCTACGTAAAGGGAACCATTCACTTGGGAATCTGGTATCCGAAGGATTCTGGTTTTGCACTAATCGCTTTTTCAGATGCTGATCACGCAGGGTGTTTAGATACACGCAAAAGTACATCTGGTGGTGTTCAGTTTCTCGGAGATAAACTTGTGTCTTGGCAGTCAAAGAAACAAGATTGTACATCCAGGTCATCCACAAAAGCAGAATACGTTGCCATGTCAGCATGCTGTGCTCAGATAATTTGGATGAGATCACAACTGATGGACTACGGCTTTGTATTCAACAAGATACCAATGTACTGTGACTCCAAGAGTGCCATTGCCATCTCCTGCAACACGGTTCAACACTCCAAGTCAAAGCATATCGCTCTCCGATATCATTTCATCAAAGAGCATGTCGAAAAGGGTACAATTGAATTATACTTTGTGGGTACTCAATACCAGTTGCCGGATTTGTTCACCAAAGCTTTGCCACCCGCAAGGTTTACTGAGCTTGTTCATCAAATTGGTATGCGGTGTTTGACTCCAGAAGATCTGGAAAATTTAATCAAACGTTCTTAAAACGTCAAACACCAAAATATCTTTCTTTGTAATACATATTTCAAAATCAAAATACAAAAATATAAAATCTTTCAAAATCCAAAAAGATTTTCCATTTATTTTATTAAAAAAAAAAGTGTGCAAACTTTCGTCTTTAAAATATGTTTTATTTTTCTTACATATTTTTTCGAAAACATATTTTGAGGGGGAGATCGAAATTTTATTTCCAATCAAAGTTTGTACGATAGTTAGTAAATAATTCTCATACTAAAAAAAAAAAAAAAAAAAAAAAAAAAAAAAAAAAAGGGTTTAATAAAACACTTTGTTTTACAAGTCCAGGGACTGTATGTGTAATTTTGCTATACTCGTTCCTATAAAACTCCTTTATATTCACTTCCCAAATTCAAGTTTAATAAAAATTCTCTAACAAACTGCTGCTGTTGGTGCGATTTAGATTTTTTTTCCTCTATCTTTTTTCTGCCAACGATTTCTTTTTCCACAATCGTAAGTCTATCAAAGTTTTTTTTTGATAAAATTTATTAATTTTGTTCTAGTTGATTTGAGAATCTGAAATCAAAGATTAATTCGTGGTTGTGTATCGTCGTGTGGAATCTTGTTAATTGATTATTAAGAATGAATCGTTGATGTATTTGTGCATACATGATTCTGAGAATCGATTTGTTTGAATTGTTAGATTGAATTGTTCTGAAGCTTTATGTTTCTGTGTTGTTGAATTTGAATTTGAGCAAGTTAGGATCGGTTTAGTATGTTTCTTGGTGAATTTCTGCCAGATTAGGTCTATCTGGATGAATTTTTGCGAATTGCAGGACTAACTCCTTGAATATATGCGAGTTTGCAGTTTGATTGTTTGAAATTCAGCGAGTTAGGATAATCTAGAATGAATTTTAGCAAGTTACATTTTTTCTTGATGAATTTCTGCGAGTTTGTGGTTTGACAATTGAATTTTAGCGAGTTAGGATTTCCTTAATGAAATTTGGCGAGTTTGTCATGTTTTAACTAAATGCGAGTTTCATTTTTTTATGCATTCTTGCAAGTTTGAAAAGTTTCATAAATTTCAGCAAGTTATATAGTCTTGCGAGTTAGCAGATTCATTCTTGTGAGTTAGACAGCCAAAACACATGAAAATTGCGAGTTTGCAAAATTATTGCGAGATAGCAATTTGATCTTCTGTTTCTGCGATTTTATAGACTAATGTGTTTAAATTTCTTGCGAGTTAGGATATATTTAGAATTCTTGCGAGTTTGTAAATTTTTCATGAGTTTCTATGAGATTGAATAGCTTTGCGAGTTTGCAAAATGAGTTTGCGAGTTAGCAAAACTGTTTATATGATATTCTGTAACAACTTTCTGCGAGTATGCAATTTTTTTTGTGAGTTAGGAATTTTATGGAATGCATGGGTTGCGAGTTCCAAATTGCAAGTTTGCAAGTTTGACAATCTTGTGAGTTAGGATTTCACATCTTCAAGTTTTTTTTTTGCGAGTTAAAAATTTTTTTTTGTTAAATCTTGTGAGTTAGGATTTTTATTTTTGTGAATTGTAAAAATATTTTTGTGACTTGGAAAGTTTTTGAGTTTCGAAAATTCGAAAATTATTTTGTGATTTCCAAATTTTCTAATTTACATAAAAAAAATAAAAAAAATCCAATCTCGTGAAAATTTTATCTTGAATGTGCTCACAACTATTATCAAACATAGGTTTTTTTTCTTGTCGTCATTTGGACTCGTTTTACCAAACATACATTGAATTAAAAGGAAATTTTGTCTTAAAGCTAACATGTAAGTGCAAATTTTTGTATGGGTTGGCAAATGATTTGTTTCAGGTCTAAAATGTCTCAAGGATCACTCACACGGAAGGACATGTTTCCAGTTGATGATGAACGCAACATTGGGCTATCAAACTCTCGTGTTGATTTCGAAAACCTTCCATGTCATAGCACTTGTCTAATAATCGTGGAAATTCTTAAGCGGCACTTCTGGAGGCATCTTCTGATTCATTCCGCAAGTGTCCCTGAGATTTATTCAAATCAGTTCTGGCATTCTCTCACGATCAGTAAGGATTCAATAATCATGATAGTCCAGATTGACAGAAAGACAGTGGAATTTGATGTCAGCATTCTTCGTCATGTTCTTCATCTTCCTCTTGAAGAAACAGGAAATCACACTTCATTCATGCCATCTTCAACTTTCTCACAAATTGTCACATCTCTTAGGCGGCTGGGTTATGATGAGTGTTCTCAAACTCTCTCAAAGAATTCTCACGTGAACCGTAAATTCATTCCTCAACCATGGTTAACCTTGTACACTATACTCAGTCACTGTGTCACGGGAAAGGCAACTGGTCACGAACACCCAAGATTAGAACTTCTACAAATCTTTTAGGGTGTGATTAATACACAACATCTTGATTATGCACAGATCATTTGGAATGATATGATCTATCAAGCACGGCAGTTTACTAATAAGAAAGGGTATAAAGTTTCGTTTGCTCGTTACACCAAGCTTCTTATTGAATACTTCATGACAAAAGATCCAAGCATAGACAAACGACTTGAAAGTGGTGACAAGTATCATTCTCGCAACATGGATCATGTTCTTTCACATGTAAAAATTCAAAGCACTAACACCACAAACAAAGGTTTAAGAATTCCTGATCGCCTCTTGAATGATGTCATCAAGCAAACTAAGGCTTACTTGGATTATGATAAAGCGGAAAAAGAAGGAACAGTTGGGATCACAGGAAAAGTGCATGTTGCTGTAAAAGGAAGAGGTAAAGGAAAGAAATCCATTGTTACACAAAAGTTTACAAAACGCAAGAAAACCATGCTGCTTGATGAAAAGTTGTCCGAAGTAGAGAATGTTAATGAAGAAGAACAGATTAGTAATCAAGAAGAAGATGATGACCATGCTGAGACTCAAAGAATTATCCAGGCAAAACAAGAAAAAGCTGATGGACAAAGTGGTAAAACCATCAGTGTTCAAAACCAACCAATTCAACCTCCTCGCACCCACAAAGAAGAACAAGCACTTTTGAAGAAAACTTAGGAAGTCAACAAACTTCATTACTTTGCCGAACTCGAAAGGTTGAATAAGAAGGGTGAAGGATCAGGTTCCAAGGTGATCACTGAAAGAGTTGAAGAAGATGAACACCCTCTGAATAAATCGAATTCTTCTGAATCTGAAAATACAGCTTCTGTCACACTATCTACATCCAAAGAACGTGCCACTGATTCTAATCAATTCATTCTTTCTGATGATGATGAGTCTGTCAATAATGATGAATCTGGTAACGATGATGAGAATGATGATTCTTATGATGCTGAAGCTGATCAACCACATTCAGAAGGTGACAATCGCATTCCTACATTACCAATACAACCATCTCCAGCATCCTCAGATCAACAGTCAAAGACAAATGCTCCCTCCAAAACAACTCTTAAGATCAGGCTCCCCTCTCGACAAACATATGAAGTAATTAAGAAAGATAAAATGCAAGTCATTCAAGATCAGCTCACTTCTCTTCAAACCCAAGTTCAGACACAACAACAACAACTTCAGGAACAACAACAACAGCTTCAAACACTTCAGAAGTACCCTTTATCCGAGAAGATGGAGGAACTCATTAAACATGTTCTTCCTACCGCAGCAAAGAGTTACTTTGATGAAGTTCTACCATCGGCATTACGAACATATGTTAAATACAAGCTTGAAGGTGTTGTTGCTACTCACCTTCAAACACACTCGGTGACTCTCGAAACAAAACCTTCAAAGATATCTTCTGTCGATCTCAAAAGTCAACTACTCGGTAAGATAATTGACCAGATGATAAGGATGATGATTCACGTCCAAGAGACAAACGTTCCAAATTCACTGCACCGTCATCTTCAGTCTTTCAAACCACCTCTCATGATATCACTCCTGAAGAGGAAATTCAACCACAATCTACCAATCAACCTCCACAACAGACTGTCTCTAAGGTCATATCCAAACCACCATCCGACATACAACAAGAAGAAGCTCCAGAATGGATTGATCCTTCCACTACCAAGTTTGACTGGTTTGAAGATATGGTTGATGCTCATCCAGAAGATGCAATTCCTAATGAAGCCTCAATTGTGGATTTCACAAAGAATTTGAAGAAGATCATGAAGGTTCAGAAACTTCAATTGTCTCACATCGCCAACATTCGACGAGCAGGGTTTACTCAATATAAGACTTCTACCACTTCAAGGCTACAATTTGAGTACAATCTTGAGGAAGTTGCAAGGGCAATGTCCGAAAATATCACTTGGGATGTTTCGTTGCCTTCCAGTGCTCCCAAAACATTCAAGTTCCATGACTACTCCAAACCTTTGCCACTCATGGGTCATACTCATAATCCCAAGGTACCCACACCATATTTTTTTAATCACGACTTAGAATACCTGATGTATGGCAACACAGATCCAGAGAAGAGGTATGCAACGTCACTGTCAAAGTTCCATGCTGCTGTTTACACTCAAGAAGGAATGGAGGAAGAAGTTGACGAATTGTTTAGCTCTTCGATCATTACTTACAATGATGAGGCAGAACTCGACATCTTCCACTGGCCTAATATGCGCAAATGGTTTCATAAATGGTGACTCACATTCACTTCTAAACACAAAGTTTGTTACAACCAACGGATCTTGTTCATTATTAGTGCAGAGGTTACCTCCAACTACGGGTACAATGTTTTGACTGAAATCAAGGTTCACAGAGATGGTGACAAAGAATACACCTTCAACAAGGCTGACTACAAGTATTTGAATCTCAACGATATTGAAGATCTGTATCTCCTCAAAGTTCAAGGAAAGCTTATGCATCTTCCTGGCAGCTTACAATATGACATCTTCAACTCAATTCTCATTTTTATCCGAAGTCTCGTCATAAAGACAAGAGTTGAAGATCTTCATCTTGGCGTTGAAAGTTATCAAAAACGTCTGAATCTCATCAAGCCTGATCTCAAACCACCCGGCATTTATGACAGGAAACCGTATACATTCACAAGCACACCATTTGGCTTAAACTACATCAGGAACAAAATAGTTAAGTTCATGGGATTCGAAGATATTCACAAGTTCAGCGATGAAACATTGATACATGTTAAGGCCGAGCTCGTGACCATTGTTCAAGATCTGAAAGAGGGCAGAAAGCAAGGATGGTTGCGGACCATGACATGGAAGCGAAATGATGTTAAGCAAGCTAAAAAGTTCGTCAAGAAAATTGATTCACGACTCAAGTTTCGTGTTCAAATGAGACGACTTGAAGGCTATGTCGGAGGAAGAGCAAGGGAGCCAAACATCTTGACGTTTCGTCGTCCCGAATGAAGTACTGCAGTTAGATAGTTTTTTTTTGAACATTACTGGAACATTTACCATCTGTCTAGAATAACTCTAACTCTTTACTTTCATTCGTATGTTTATATTCATTGATTATGTTCTCTTTAAACCTTGAGCATGAATTCTCACAAGCACCACAAATCTGATAATATGTTTTTACAACATTTAATAATATGGTTACAAATTCGGCTCAAGAAGACTATCTCTCGAATATGTTTCAGTATTTGAGGGGGGGGTACTTTTGTTCAACGAAAACAAAATCTTATTCCACGAAAGGACCCTGTGGTATGCTTCAGTGCCTCAATCCTAATTAAAGGAGCGAAAGCTTCTTAACTGTTTGCAACACAAAAGTCTTTGTTCAAAATCAAATGTTTTTTGAAATCCGTTTCTTCCCAAAGGAATTTCAAACGCCTCAAAAAGCATATTTTAATCAACATGTTTTCAAAAACAACATTCATATGCTATTTTTGAGGGGGAGAAATGTGATTAAAATTTTTGATCAGGAAGATATGGAATTTCATCATGTGCTCGACTCAGACATCACCAATGAATTGACGATCTTTGAATGTCAGTAATCGAAAAGATTTGTCTTTCAAGACTTATCTTAGTAGAATGTACCAATCCGAGACACTCTTGATTGACATAAACTTTGACGGGTCTAACCTCCTTTTCAATGAGAGTTTACATCTTCAAGGTAGTTATTAGAGCTAGTTGTCAACTAAAAGCTGATAATGGAACTCTTTAACTATACAACGTAACCGTGTGTTGCGGAGAATTGTCTATCAAGAGTCGATCAATTCAAAAGTGCGAGCTCTACCCTCTCTGTGCAGATTTCAGTCAAAACTCATAAGCACATGTGGAGGGGGAGTATTTCTGAAAAACCAAAAACTCTCAAGGTGTAGCAAAACATGTTTTTCATCATAAACATTTTGAGAGATTTTTCAAGAAAAGGTTTTGTGGCAACATAGGATAGTCATGGAGTTAAAAGGTGACTAAGTTTAGGAATAAATGTCCTATGATCCGCCAGAGCCGGAGGGATCTATCTAAGGACACCACAAATAGTTAGTATTCAGAAGTCCATAGGTATGATTGAAAAAGGAGAAAATGAGAATCGGAGAAAAAAGAAGTTGAAGAATTAAAAAAGAAAAGTTAAAGAAAAGGGTGAAAAGAAATAGCCCTCCAAATTATTCAACTTAGGGCAGACACCGGGTTCAATTCATATGCTACTGGTTGTTACAAGATGACACCGGTATTGAAGACAAAGTCGTCATGGACCCAGTGACGCAATGCACTAAACCTTCTAAGCCACTCAAGTTCTCTCAAAAGAGCTTGTTTCATTCTCACAGGGAACCTTACGTAATCTATCGACTCTCTCTTAGAGATTGTTGATATTGAATAAGGAGACCCTCTCCCTAGTCTCCGCTTAGGAAAACCAAAGCGCACTATTGAGTCTAGAGCCATGAGATTCATTAAAAGATCTCTTAGGAACACCTAATATCTCATCACTTGATTGTTCAAAAAATAAGGACACAAGTGACATATTAAAGAGTCCTACGCAGATCTTAGCAATCTGCCTGAACATTTATGAGGGGATTTACAATTGTGATCCTCAATGATTGAATGGAAATTCCTGCCAGGATCAACATCAAACAGCCTTGACAGTAGGTCACTTCAGTAATCCCTTATGGATGACGCTTAGTGTGGTTACTTGTCTCAAACGGTCTACAGTCGTGGAGTGATGCTTCGGTATACTTCAGCGACTCACCTGAATTGTTGATACACTTTGGTGTATCTTGTTAGCCTTCTTGAGGGCCTCCAATTCAGGAACAACCTTTGTAAGAATTAGAGATGTGTTTTCACACTATGCTGTTAATACTCTCGACATTTGAACTTGTAAATGCTGGAAATCCCGCCAAGGAGATTCCTTTCATGAATCGAATCCTGAAGACGTGGGTCATTACTTGAATTTATTCAATATAATGATAACTGTCCCTCAACGGGATTCGGACGGCTGATGTGCCCAACCAAGATGAATGGAATCAAGACGTTCATCAGTAAAACAATCGTAGTGGTCAATTCTTTAAGAAAAGTCCACCATGATCGATTGGCATTTTAAACTAACATATTCATGCAGGTACTGATGATAGTCTCTTGGAGGAATGACCGTCTCCACCTATTCATACCAGTATCGTATCAAAAGAAAGTTCTCACCAAAGTCAAAAGCAACACAAAGTTAAAGACGCTTCTACATCAAAGTCAAAGAATCTGCAAAGTTTAAAGACTTGAGAACTACACAAAATTGGAGATTCAAAGTTAAAGAAGTATGAGTATGGTGGAGAAGGACAGAAAGACACCCTTACCTATGATGTTGATGAAAGGAAAAATTCACAACTAATCACAACAACAAGAACAAAGAACAAAGTTGCAAAGAATCAAAGACGTCACAAGCTATGAACGCCAAAGAAGTTCAAGACGTTAAACAACCTAAGCAAGACAACAAATGATGACCAACACTTAGGGGGAGATTGTTAGGAACATGTTTTATTATGAAGTGTAGGTCATTTAATTTGTAATAGGTTGTTAACAATTATGGTTTATAAATGTTTGTAATTAGATTTATAGCTCATGTAGTAAACCCATGAGCTGTGATAGAAGGTTCTTCTAGAACCAATGGGAAACACCCCTATTCATGTAAACACTATAAATACCCTCTCCCTTGAAGGGAGAGGGTGTTGGTTCTAATTGTAATAATCATTTTCTTAATCCTTCATTAGTTCCTTCCACTTTCTCTCTCTAAAACTTTCTCTCTCTAGAATACATGTTGTGATTTGATAGAATGGTGACCTAACATTTATGTTGCATGAGATTCTGTTTCCCAGTTCCACGGTTCTCACGGTTCCCTTCTAAGAGGGATCCGGCTAGTTGAACTTTAGGGATCCATGGATATGCAATGACAAAAAAATGGTCTTGACGTAAAATAGATTTTTGCAACTTTTAGGTTTATAAAAGGAGGTGTGTTCTAGCCAATATTTACTAGTTAAGCATGCATTGTAGGTTTCGAAAGTATGTTAAGGTGAAAGATACGAATGAAAAGAAAATGACAAACACAATATGAAAAACAAACGAGATAAACTAAGACATTAGTAATATTTCATTTCAATGCTAAGAGCGATACAAAGGATTTGATATATGATACAAATGTAGATTAACAACACAAAGTACATGTCTCCATGAGAAAACTTGATCATGGGATACACGAGAGCGATGAGTGTCAAGACGATGATCACGAAAGCGATATAAACCATGATGATGAAATTCTTCCTTGGTTTTGATTTGAGATGAGAGGGAAGATGAAGTTTGAATGAGAGGTATTTTTTTGAAAGTGGAAGATTTGAAAAAAATGGGTTTGATGGTTGTGAGACGAGCGGGATAGATTTTATGGGGAAGGAGGAAGTTTTGAGATTTGTGTTTTGTTTTATTATTAGAAATGTTTGATATTTTAGGTTAGGATAACACATATTTATATACCTAGATTTTAGCCGGAAGAGAAACGAGTATGAGGGGAAAGGTTTCTTAAAGACGCCACTTATATTACTAAAGCATATGATAAAACTAGAAGAGTAAAAATATAACCATATAGATTCCTATGCAAGCATACTTATTCTAAGCTAATGTTATTTAGAGATAGGTTTTAAGAAAGTCATACCTCAAATGCAATTATGAGTGTCCTTTTCTTTTGACAAGAAAAATGTCAATAGACAACTCCGGTTCCTTCGTGATCTAGATGGTAATTAAGATACCTTCTTAGGAAAGGTAATATTGTTACCAAGAAATTCCTATGGCTTGATTAAAATGAGTTTTAACTAAGCAAAATGACAAAAAAAGTTAGTGCAATTTAGTAAGATAAAATTAGAAATAAAAATATAATGTTGTCATCCAATCAACATCCTACAAAAGTGTTTTTAAGACATGGTGTTTGTTTTTGTAAAAGATCTTCTTTGTAGTTTTCAATTATACACGGAACGTGTCCAGTTTTTAAAGTACAATATATTCTAAAAACTTGGTAACGAAGCTCTGGTACCAATTATGGAAAACTAGAAGGGGGGGGGGTTGAATAGTTTTACCGATTAAAACTTCATTTTAAACTATTTAGATCGACTTATGTCAATATATTTAAATGTGTGTGTTGAATGTTTAATAGATAAACATATAACAAAGTGAAGCAAAGATAAAGAGTAAGAAGCACAAAACCACAACGCGAGTATTTATAGTGGTTACAGGGACACCTTCCTTGCCCTACTCCACTCCCCGAGTCACCTACTCGAGAGTTCAAAATCACTACACAACATAAACTCCTTGTGGCGGAGAAGCCTTCACAACGTCGCCTACTCTTTATCCGGTACAAGGCTAGACACCGTGTTCTTCCACGAGGTAGAACCAAACCTATCACAACGTCGCCTACACTTTATCCAATATAAGGCTAGATACCGAGTTCCATTAAAAAAGGAGGAACTACTACCCAACATTACACAACACCTATCCCAAAGAAGATCCACTCCTTATAACAACATCAACAAGGATATCAATATCCTTTGACCAAATAATAATCTATCTTGTACATTGACGCACCATATCGAATGTACACCCTAGGCACCTTTCACTAATGCCTTTGACATGACTCCTAGGCACCCTTCACTAATGCCTTCAACACGGAATTTCGACACCCTTCACTAATGCCTTTGACATGGACTTTCGGCACCCTTCACTAATGCCTTTGATACGGATCTTCGGCACCTTTCACTAATGCCTTCGACTTAACCCTTTAGACATCTTTCACCTATGTCTTCAACACAACACTTCTAATGAGAGAGGAAAGAACTATCAACAAGATAATATCAGTAGTCGTGATGATGACGAAGCTTGGCAACCCATGGACTTGAGCTTGCTCGACTTCAAGAGGTGGTGATCTCGCCTTTAAGAGGAACCTAGAGAATCACACAAACACAAAACTACATAGAAAGATCCTTTGGATCTGAGGTTAGAGAGTTTACAACACTAAGAGAGAATGTGTGTAAAAGGGGGTTGGTTACAATGAAGAAATGACTCACTATTTATAGAGGAAAAATCAATACTGTTCCACGGATCCCTTGTTTGAGGGATCCGTCCAGTGTAATTCTGGGGATCCGTAGGACTGTCCCCCTAAATGGGTTATGGACTTTGGATCATGGGTATCCAAATAGATACAATGTATCTAGAAGATGCAATGTATCTAGTCAATGGGTCATGAGTTAGCTCCATGGGTCATGGATAATACTCATTATGACTTATGCATGATGTCATGCAATGGGTCATGGGTTATGGATCATGCTTCATGGGTATGGGTCATGGACTTTGGGTTTTACCCAACTACATTCAATGTATTTATTCAATGGGTCAAATACTTAGAATTCTACCCATTATGTTACCCATTAGAATACATACTAAGTATGTATATATATATATATATATCTACCCATTATGTAAACACTAGTTGTTATACATATGCATTACTATAACATGAAAACACTATTGCTTATTTAGTGTTTTATATGAAAACGTAAGTGTGTTAGTAAACTACTGGCTCAAACCATTTACGTATTTTATTTGTTTCGTTAAAATGATTTTACGTTTGTTATCGACAAAACATTAGAAGATAATAAAATATAAATAAACGTTTTTACGGCTTATTTGTATTAACAAAACATATATTTCCTTGCCTTATTGGGATACGTTAAATCCGTATGTCATCCTTTATTGTATTTCATATTTAAGTTGCGGTTTGCTTCAATCCGATGTCACTTTTCACAACAACTCTCAACTTGTTCGACTCGTGTTCTTCTACATATATTCATTCAAAGATTGAAAAAAAAAATGACATTTTCCATCCAATGTTCGAACGCTAGTGTACAGACAATTATCTATAGAAATTTTTAGGTTAAATTGTACTACTTCAGTCTTCATATGATAAAGATTGTACATTATCAAATATTCATGTATTTGACCATTTTGGACATTAAAAGGCCCACCCCATGTGTGGTTTTATTGGACATAACCAAAAATACAATCACTTGAATTCAAAAGCAATGACTTTGTGTCACTGCAAGAAATAGTTAAGAAGCCAAAATTTGAAGAATCTCAATTATTCAACTTTTTATCAAGATTTCAAAATCCCCTTTTTCATGTTACATTTCAGATATATGGGTAAAAAAATTCGTAAATTTGAAATGAATCAGCTATCTTTTTTGGTAAAAGAAATTGTATCAAATTATAACAAGGCGACTTCGGAAAAAATGTTGCAACACTCAAACATTATGTAGTTAAATTTATACATTACTATCGATTTAATCGTTTTTATACATGGGATCAAAGTGATATCACTCTAAGGCAGCTCTTTTGAACCAGCCGAAGATACAATACCTGGTTACTGGCACCAGAACAGCGTTGAGACCAAAACTGTGACCGATACCCAAACCAGGTTCCTTATACAAACACACAACCCACACTTTTGTTTGGAGAATAATAATAAGCATTTGGGTCGAGTCAAAATCTTCTCCCTTTGTATTTGTGTCGATTACCACCTCCGAGCCTTGACTTTGAAACATCAATAGGATTCTGGAACCCGACATCTTCAACAGCTCCAACTGTTTTGGACAAACGTCTTTTACTCACCTCCTCCACCAAAGATTTATGAAGTAGTTGACTTCTCATGTCAACCAATGAGCGGTTTCTTGTTAGCCTAGGTACACCCGCTGTGCTAGCTTTAGATGTCGAAGCTCTATGAGAATCAACAGTCACATTTGACTGTCTTTCGTGATTCTTGGAAGCTTCGTCTCCATGACCAAACCTAGTTGAGTTGTGAGCCCTGTCTTTAGGGCTTGAAGTATGATACTCGTGTTCTTCAGCGGAACCATAACTCAAATATGAACATGTTCCTGAAACTACAGACCCTTGAGAACTTGTGTCATCATATAAGTGACCTGCAATAATGTTTAATTTAGACCGCTACTATTTGAATAGCTGCAAGTTACCAACGACTTGATAATTTGTTGTTTAGCAGCTAAAAAATTGATTTTTAGAGTAACTAACATAAATGGTCAATGTTGTTCACTCATATTTACGGAATTGGTCTCTCTCTCGACACTAAATATGGATATGGTTTCCAGAAAAATTGTTTACTTTCATATTTGGTCTCTCGGCCTTTACCATTTACAGACTAAAAGTAAGATTTGTTAAATAGTCGAGGGTCCAAATATGAAAGTAAACAGTATTTCTAGGAAGCATATCCGTAATTAGTATTACTGAGGGACCAATCCTATAGTTATAAGTAAAATCACGGGGCCATTTTTGTAGCTTATTTTTATTTTTATTTTAGTTTTTGTTATCAGTTGCAAGCAATTTAAAGCTTACCTTGCAGCGAATCATTTCTGGTTATGCCTGAAAATGATAACTGAGATGATGAAGAAGACGATAGAGAGTGATATGGATAGTGGTGATCATCGTCTTCATCTTGATTGAGATTAAGTATTTGGTAGTGATCTAGTTTATGCGGGTTGCTCCAAGTAGGTATGAGAGCTGAAATTTCACCTTCAATCATGTCAGAGATATCAGACGGTTCCCAGTCAGCAATTTCGAGCTCCTTCACCATTTCAGATGCAACCTCATCTGGCGTATCATTTAATATGTCGAATGGGAAGTATATGTTTCTCACTGAACCTGCATACCATAGATGAATTTCTTAAGGCGTAAATTTATATCATCCCAAAGATATACCGAGTGTTTAGATGTGCATTTTGAAAGTGATTATGTGGTACTGAATAATCAGGATCAATAATAAGTTATATGATTATGGAAAATAGTGTTTGGATGCGCTTTTGCTGCTAAAAGTTGTAATAATCAAATAGCTAGTTGTTTAGGCGTTCGATAAATGATATAGTAATATATAAAATGATAAAATATGACATCTAACGAAAAAGTGAGCTTTGTTGAATGAGAATAAAAATTATCTCATTAATTTAGAAAGAATGGGTAAATATGTGATTCTCTTTCATTATAAAATCAGTTTTGCTGCGGCTGATATGAAGTGATTATGAAAAGTGATCATATCATATGAAGAAGCAGGATTTGTTTTTGGAAACTGAAAAAACGGATAATTGACTTGAAGTCACAATAATCATGATATTAATTTTGAAACACAAATCCAAACAAAAATGGAGTTGAAATAAGGAGACCTTCAGCATCAGCAATTTGAACCCGAAGTATGATGGTGCCATCATCCGGATTCAATTTCCCTGCAATAGACATGTTGGTTCGTGGTGCATATCCGTTCAAATTCAGCTTCTCAATTTCAATATCATCATTCATAAATGGTTTTGGATGAACATATTTTGATACAGGTGCCAACTCGTCATCATCCATTGCTAGAAATGGATCAAGCATTAGATCCTTCGCTGATAACCTATTTGAAGCATTAGCCAAACATTTTCCAATAAAGCATTGAGCTTCAAGATCTTTGACTTTGTAGAATGCTCGTGGAAGCTTGCCCTGAAAAGGGGTTGTACAATAAGTTTTTCTGAACTCTGATATGGATTTTTTTTTTTTTTTTTTTTTTTTTTTTTTTTTTTTTTTGTGTGTGTGTGCAAGTGAAATCTGATCATACCGATGTTACTTTCTTGTAAATTTGTGCAGGATTGGTACATTCACTATATGGATATTCATGAGTTAGCATTTCTAGGACGCACATGCCGAAGGAGTACACGTCAACCAACTCGTCGTAGTTTTCGTCATATAGTTCTGGTGCCATGAACTCTGGTGTGCCTGAAAAGAACAATAATGTTAGCATAGGGTGGCCAAAGGGTTGATTCAAAGTTGAATCAATGTGCAAGTCGGGTAGCGGAAGCAATTTGGCACCGTGTAGTTATGAATGCATCAATTCGTATTAATCTTTATTAAAAAAATGGGCAAAACAGAAATACTAGCATAGAATGAAATAGGTCAAACTGGATCAAATTCGCCCCAAGTGTATTTTCATAGGCTGCATGTATACTACCTCTTCAACTGGTTTATTGAAGTTTTTATATTATTACTCTAATTATATAACTTTCGGACTTTCTGTAAGTATATTTAACATATTAAATACCTACTGACACTACAAAAACATAGCTCGAACCAACCTATATACACATAAGTTCGGGTATAAACTGTCCCCTCTGATACTAGCTAAGAAGTAAGAATACACAAACACACATGCACACACAACGGTAGAGATATACCGATAATAGTATGTGCTCTACATGAGCCACGAAGAATGGCTGCAAGCCCAAGATCGCCAATCTTCACTTGTCCCAGATGACCATTTACAAAAATATTGTCACACTTAAGGTCCCTATGGATCACGGGAGGGTCATGTCCATGGAGATAAATCAGGCCCGATAGGATCTGGCGAGCCCAAATCTTTATAGCGCGAATATCCACTTTATTATATTTCTTCCTGTATCTGCACATGCACAAATAGTAGTTCCTGAATTAGCACTAGGGTAAAAAAAATGCATGAATAAATAGTAGGATAAAAGCATTACTCTTTAAGGGTTCCAGAAGTGAACATTTCAGTAATGAAATTAAAGGTTCTTCGGTCCACGTCAATCCACGAAGTGTAGAATTTAATAATTGATTCGTGATTGAGGGTGCCAAGAAGGTGAACCTCTGAGTAGAGACGTTGCAAGTCTTCTGGAGATCGGAGCAAGTCATGAAGCTTGACTTGGCCCCATGCCACTTCCATACCAAGAACTTCATCAATTGCTTTGTAGACGGTTTTCATTGCCCCTCTTCCGAGCACTTCCTTAAACTGATCATATTTCATTCATCAAAAAGCAAAATAATCAGAATACTTTTACGGACAGGTCAGGTAGACTCAGTAACATGTCAAAATGGTTTTGGCTCAAAACAGAGAATATTTAAAACGGTTCGATTCCGTTTGACCTGAAAGACCTATTGTCTCAATTTTCAAATTTTTGTATAAATAACCAGTGGCAGATGATTACAAATATTTGTAGTCAATAATAATTTATTTTTTCGAATTAAGTGATCTGATAAATTCTAAGGACTGAGTATACAATTTAAATAACTTTCAGTTCAACCCATTAAACTCAGTTGACCCAAATTCTATATAGCTAACCTTCTTTAGTTCCCTCTGTAGAGAAAAAACATACCCAAATTGACCCGTTCATAAGGGAATGGGGCCAAAATTGCCACCTTAAATGTGTAATGTAAAAAAACAAACACAAAAGATTGGATTTATAATGTATCCACCAAAAAGTTGTCATGAAAATGCAATTTTGGATCCGCCAACATGCTACTTGGCATTGCAAGCAATTTGGCTAATACAATTAGTTTTTAGACCCTATTAAAACAAGCCTACATAGCCTAACTATTTACTCATGAACACTAGAATGCAACGAGCTAGAAAAATACAACACATAAGTTGGATCCATTGAGGATCAAATCATAAGAAGCATTAAATGGGCTAACTGAAGACATACAGGCTAAGGGTGCTACCCATCTCTCAAGAATGTGAATCCTGTTACTAAACAATCCATGTTTAATTTTACTCTCACTGTAGTTTACAGAAATATGGATTCCAACTACATACTCTGTCCATCAATTATCAAGAATGCCTAAAAAGGCTACTCCTTATCAAATTTTGTATCAAAATTCTCTTCTTTTCTAATCTTTCAAAGGCATTAAATAAGACTAACAAAAGTAGTTTCATATCATTTCCACAAAATTTGCAAATCTTGATTTAGGATTTTGTTTTGATAGGATTATGCATTTTAGAAGAACCATATAAATTTTTTTGGATGACCTAATCTATAACTGATTATTCGAAGCTAATTAGTTGACCCTAAAATAATCATATAATCACAGTCACATGGCCTCCATCCATAATACTCAAAACTGATTTGAAAACGATATTATCAGATAATCAGTTTGCAATAGCAATCCAAGACCCTGCTCGGGCAGGATTGGGTATTGTTGTTGTTGTTGCTGAATACCAATCCAAAAAAGCCCCAACCCCTCATGAATTTAGAATTCAAATTCAATCACTTCATAGCTTTAACTAATCAAATTCCATTATAATCCAAGATGATAAACAAAACCATCTAAGCTAAATAACTCTATATTTAGATGGTTTCTAGTTCTACCATGCCAAGATAAAACTAAACACATTTATACACAAGTAATCAAACATACTGTTTTCAATAAACATGTCATCATCACATAATGTATTCATTAAAATAAAAATCTAGGCCTTAAATTCAAAATCTGCCACAACAAACATTCCAACAACAACAAAAATGAAACTTTTAATAGGAGAGTGTTTGGAATTGCTTATTAAAACAGTTTATTGCCTTCTAATAATTATATATTAAAAAAAATAATAATAAAAAAATAAATAAAGGTAGAAGAAGCCATTTTTTAATTCAAACTGCTAATCTGATTACTTGTGACTGAAATAAAATGTTTTCAAATAACCAGCCTGCAAATGTTTAATTCAAAAGCTATTAATAAGTTTTTAAGTAATCCCAAACACCACTAAAAAAAACTAAACTTTTTAAAAGACGTTTGGGACTGCTACAATTTTGAGGTGTTTTAGATTGCTTATTTAAACTGCTTTAAACAACTTATCATCAAAACCAATAAGCATTTCTACAAGCAACCCAAAACACGACCCATTTCAACACATTCAAAAAAAAACGACCCATAAAACCAAAAAAAAAATCATGGTAATACTTACCCGCCCATATCTACCAGTTGGGTCAGTCTCAACATATCTACCATGATGCTCATGAACATGGTTTTTTGATCTTGATTTTGAGTCCTTCAACATATTTAACCAAATGACACCTTTTCTTCACACCAAAAGTTGCTTACTACTATAAAAAAAAACAAAGTTGAATATGAGATATTAATACATACGTGTATTATATAAGATAGCTATATAATATACTAGTAATGTTTTTATTACCATCATGTTTTTTTCACATAATAAGAGCCAAAAATGATGATGACGTAATAATAGCAGAAGCATCCAAGAATCATGCATAATATCCTTTGACAAGTCTTGGCTTATTTTAAATATGTGATTAATGTTGGTTTTTAACATATATGGTTTTGTGAGTGAATATATTATGGGTATATGTTGATATGACAAAGGAATATTTAATAAACAAAAATGTTTGGTGGGTATTTTTTAATGGAGGGGTGTGTGGGTCAAAGAGATGAAGATGAAACACAAGTGAAGATTGATAAGGATCTTTGGACTTTAAGGTATGTGGTTATGGTTTCTTGGACATATGTAAGTGCAACAAGCGAGTGTTTTTTTGTTTGCGTTTGTGTGTTGGGTTGGTAGTGGATGATTGATAATACAAAAGGAGGAAGGAGTAGTGCTTGTTGACTATATTTGAATAACTCAAGGGGTATTTGAATACCTCAAAGGGGTGTTTTGTGTTAGCTTATTTATTATTGCTAGAAATTCACCTTGACATAAGTATTCACTTCTATTAAATTTATCACTAAACTTTTATAGTGGTTAATATCAAACTCATGACATAAAGATATTCGTTTAAACACAAACATACTCTATCTCTAAAATTTAAACACAGACATGTTTCACTCTTGATATTCTTATTCACTATGTTAAGTTTTAAAAGTACATGCATTTTAATGAGAAAATATGCATTCATATTCTTAGTAAACGTTGTCATTGTCATTTGGGGTAACTAGGAAGGATTCTAAATGAGATCATATATATTTTCTGATGATACAATTTCTATTTATAGTTTTTTAGCAACTTTATATATGTCACTGATTTTGAAACCTTATTTAGAATATTACTCAATCATGAAGGATCACATGTGTAAAATACATAATTATACTCACAAAATATCTATAAATACTCCTAATTCACATACATCTTCCAATACGACTTTACACATGGCATCATCAAACCCTAAAAACAGAGATCATGAAAACTCAAATACGGCTAAAACAAGTGCAAAGGTTAATCCTCCAACCATTGCTGATGTTGATCCTGCAACGCAACCTACTGTTGAACCTGCACTGCATGATGGGCAGAGGAAACCATCAAATAACAAAGTTGATGATGCAATGAGATTTCTTGCATCGCTTTTTGAAGAAGGATCGTCTTCTCAACGTGATAAAGGTATGTCGTATAACTAGCGTTACCATCTTATAAATAAAATCATCATATATATTTCCTTTATAGTGGCTAATTTAATTTTCTATATGCAGGTGAGTTAGACACATCTGTTTTTCTTGATTGGCTTAAAGTAAATGGTGGGGATCCTGAAGAACAAGCCAAGATTCTAAATGCCGTTAAGTCGAAGGTGCTAAAAACAGAAGCTTATGTATGTAGATTACTTAAATTACTGTCTATTTATTTTGATATGATCTTAGACGTATATGTTATGTTGCAACATCTACTGAAATATCAGCTGAAGCTTATACTCAGCCAATGAATAGTTTGGAAAAAAAACAAGCGCATTTTCAAACAGTAACCTAAGTACATATTATACATATGTAAGACATAAGAAATTTTCATTATATGGTCACTGATATTCTTCCACTATACTTATCCAACAGTTTGAAAATATAAACGCCTGATATACTATGTTGAATGTCAAACGTAGGCAGCAATGGTCACAATAGATGCAACGTGTCGCCTTACAATATTCTCTCAACTCCTTTACAGCATGGTAAACTATAAATAGAATATTTAGTTTTTGTTATTTTATGTTTAAAAGTACTTTGTTTGGTTAATGAGTGTTTTGTATGCGAAACTGTTACAGCTACATCTCACGTTGCGCAAAACACTCAAATAACACCACAACGTATCACTACTTCAGTAGATACTCGGCAAAGAAACAGTTCACCATTGTCAACGCATAAACAAGGTACATATTATACGATTCACAGCCAACCGTAGAGAATCTTATTTGTTTTTTTTCTTCTTTGTTTCAGTTTTTTACTTTGCTTTTTCCGTTATGTTTTGACGAAACTGTTATAATAAATTTGTATATAAATAGGCACCAATTCTGTGAACAAAAACACTCCTCAATTAACTCCTGTTGGCACACTACGCAAACGACAGACTCCACTTACTAACGTTTCAACGGGTACGTTTCAAAATTAGAGATACTGTTTTCATGCATTTGTTTGACCCATATAATTTAACCATGGTTGTACTATTTTTTTTTCACAGTTACTTTTCAAACACCTGTCATCCGTCAACGTACTGCACGTCCAACAGGTGCTGAATCTTCTGGGGTTTCAAATGGCATTCGTGGTTTAGCAACAAAAAAATCAACATTCGAACAAGGAGAATCTTCAAGAAGACAAAAAAGGTCTACCAGACCAACGTTACAGTCTCACACTCCGATTGTTTTCAATCTTGATGAAGAAGGACCTGTCAGGAAAGTTTACGACAAATACGTCGGTATATCTGAAGGTATAAGTCAGTAATATTCTTCTATAATTGCACAATTTTCATGGTGTTTCTTAGAGTAAAATTAATTAAAATATATTATTTTACGTGAGTGCAGAGTACTATGACATTGGCGATCCTACGTTCGAGTGTAAAGAATGCCGTGCCCTGTTATGGGAAGCAGAAGCAAAACAAGGGAATCCTAATCCGGAGGGAAAAGCTTATTCCATATGCTGTTCCAAGGGAAAAATTTCTGTTCCACAAGCACCTCCTGCTCCAAAACAGTTAGTTGATTTATTCTGCAATGACGACATCAAAAGTGAAAATTTCAGAAAGAACATTAGAACGTACAACAGCATGTTCGCGTTTACTTCAATGGGTGGCAAGGTTGATGACACAATCAACAGGAAAGGACGAGGTCCCTATGTTTTTCGTTTACATGGTCAAACGTACCATAGTATTGGTAGCTTACTTCCGGAAACTGAGACTCCTCCAAAGTTCGCACAGTTGTATATATATGACACGCAAAACGAAACCGACAATAGAGCAGCTGCCTTAAGGTAAGTGACTGATTGCCGTTTTATTATTGTGACTGCATTTTTAACAAAAAAGGATTGATAAACATTATCTCTTACCTAATGTTTGTCCCGTTACTCTATTAACAGTGGTTCAAAATCTGCTTCGTCTGGCACTTCCAATTCAAAGACACCTATTGATCGAAACATTATCAATGAAGTGAAAGATATTTTGGATACATCAAGTGATTTGGTTAAAACATTTAGAAGGGCACGTGACCGCTACACAGAAGACACCGAGCAGAATATTAGAATAAAGCTCTTGGCAAAGCGAGGCAAGAGTGGATGACAATACAATCTTCCAACTGCCGACGAGGTTGCTGGACTTATCGTTGGCGACTTAGATGCATGCGCAGAAGATAGGGACATTGTGATAGAAAAGTTTGGTGAAGGTTTGCAGCGTATAAACACTTTTCATCCTATGTACCTTCCCTTGCAATACCCTTTGTTGATGCCTTCTGCGGAAGATGGGTATTATTTAGGAATACCACAGAAAAATAAATCAGGACAACCAGCAACTGAAAAGAATGAAAGAACAGTTACTATGCGTGAGTGGTTTGCCTATCAGATACAGGACCGCCGGAATACAGAGAATTTATTCATACGTGGAGGTCGTTTGTTCCAGCAATTTCTTGTGGATGGCTTCGCCATGGTTGAGAGAGAGCGTATGTTTTTTCATCGTTCCAAACAGTCTAAACTAAGGTGTGATACGTATTCAAATGTGCGTCAAAGCGTCGCATCAGGAAATACCGACCCGTCCACGGTTGGAAAGCCTATCATTTTGCCTTCTTCGTTCACTGGCGGACCAAGGTACATGCAGCAATGTTATATGGATGCCATGGCATTGTGTAGGTGGTATGGTTGTCCAGATTTGTTTATAACGATAACATGCAACCCTAAATGGCCAGAGATTGAAAGATATATGCGGGAGCATAAGCTTTCATCTGCAGATCGACCTGATGTGGTATCCCGAGTTTTTAAAATGAAACTCGATCAGCTGATGAAGGATATCAAAGAGTTGCGTTTGTTCGGACGTGTTCAAGCAGGTATGTTCTTTACTTATAGGCCACACCAGATTCATCAACATTATAGTGTTATACGAAATGTGTATAATTAGAATTACAACTGATATTATGTTTATTTCAACAATGTTGTGCAGTTGTATACACCGTTGAATTTCAAAAAAGAGGGCTTCCACACGCACATGTTTGTTTGTTTCTACATAAGGATGAAAAACTGCCAAACGCCGAACATATTGACAAACACATATCCGCTGAGATACCAGACCAAAATGATGATCCCGATCTGCACAAGTTAGTTTCCGACTTTATGATGCATGGCCCATGTGGTGTTGACGACCCAAATCAGGTTTGCATGGATGATGGTAGGTGTACGAAACACTTCCCTAAAAGGTTTATGTAACACAGCTCTATTGACTCGGAAGGCTACCCTGTATACAGAAGACGTGATAACGGGATTCATGTTGTTAAGAGTGGACATAAGCTGCACAACGGTTTTGTTATTCCGTATAACGCTGTGTTATTGAAACGTTACCAATGCCACATCAATGTTGAATGGTGCAATCAGGCGGGATCAATAAAATATTTGTTTAAATACATAAACAAAGGTCCTGATAGAGTATCAGCACAGTTGTATGAACCAGCAACAACGGAAGACGGTCAACAGATTGATAAACCTGTTGACGAGATCAAGGCGTTCTATGATTGTAGGTACCTGTCTGCTTGTGAAGCCGCATGGAGAATATTTGGATTCGAGATAAATTATAGAACACCAAATGTCGAACGTCTCTCATTTCATCTCGAAGGCGACCAGCCAGTTGTATTTGGTGAGAACTCTGACCTTGAAACCGTTATTCACAAACCAACGGTTGGTGCTTCTATGTTCGAATCATGGATGCATATGAACGAAATGTATCCATCAGCAAGGGAGTTAACATATGCTGAGTTTCCTACAAAATTTGTATGGAATGTTCCAAAAAGAACGTGGACACATAGGAAGAAACAATATGCAATTGGCAGAATTCATAATGTGCCAGTCTCAGCAGGTGAAGGTTACTATTGTCGGATGCTACTAAACAGTCAAAAAGGTTGTCGAAATCACGCTGAGATAAGGAAAATCCACGGTGTAGTTTATCCTACTTACAAAGATGCCTGCTACGCAGCGGGACTTTTAGATGACGACAAGGAACATATTGAGGGTATTAAAGACGCAGCCCATTGGTCCTCTGCTGAGCATTTGCGCGACCTTTTTGTTACATTATTGTCACAAAAAGAGCTTGACACACCATTGACAGTTTGGTTGCAAACTTGGCATTTGCTATCAGAAGACGTCGAGTACAAGAGAAGAATTCTTTTAGGCATTCCAGGTATAACCACCAACTTAGCTTTGTTACTAACTTTTTATATAAATTTATACATGAATGGAAATGGTTACTTATTACAAATTAGTGATTTATCATCCCTGTTAAAAGACCATCTTTTTGCAAGTCACCTCAACAAAAAAATGATCTACTGATTCTTACGATATGTGTGTTAGTCTATAAATATCGTACAATGCTCACTATTTTTTACGACTGTTATTTGCATACATAAGCTACAGCTCATGTATGGCTATTTTGATACAGGTTTACGACTAAGCGACGACGAGAAAAAGAATATTTGTTTGTTCTTTATCGAACAACTTATGCGCTCAAGAGGCACCAGTTTGAAAGCTTTTCCAGAACTTCCTTATCCAGATGAGAGTTACATGGCCGACTTTGGTAACAGGCTAATCTTTGCTGAGAGAGATTATAATCCATCAGAGTTGCAGGCTGAATACGAGACTCTATATGCCGCGTTAACCACGGAACAGAGAAATGTATATGACACCATCATGAGTTCCGTTACAAATGGTAGAGGAGGAAATTATTTTGTATACGGGTACGGAGGGACTGGTAAGACGTATTTATGGAAAACCCTTGCTGCGGGGATTAGAAGAAATGGTGACATAGTCATAAACGTTGCATCAAGTGGCATTGCATATTTATTGATGTCAGGTGGACGGACTGCTCATTCGAGGTTTCATATTCCGATAAATATTGATGAGACTTCTACGTGCTCAATAACTCCGCAAAGTGACTTGGGGAAGTTGTTGAAGAAATGCAAGCTTATTATTTGGGATGAGGCTCCCATGACAAATAAGTTGTGCTTTGAGGCATTAGATAGGTCATTGAGAGATATCTTGCGTAAGAACAGGTACGACACTTTTGATGCGCCCTTTGGTAATATGACTGTAGTATTTGGCGGTGATTTTAGGCAGGCGCTGCCC
>BPTQ01000005.1:119687072-119756791 GCA_019973895.1 Chrysanthemum seticuspe
ATAAAGGTATGTCGTATAACTAGCGTTACCATCTTATAAATAAAATCATCATATATATTTCCTTTATAGTGGCTAATTTAATTTTCTATATGCAGGTGAGTTAGACACATCTGTTTTTCTTGATTGGCTTAAAGTAAATGGTGGGGATCCTGAAGAACAAGCCAAGATTCTAAATGCCGTTAAGTCGAAGGTGCTAAAAACAGAAGCTTATGTATGTAGATTACTTAAATTACTGTCTATTTATTTTGATATGATCTTAGACGTATATGTTATGTTGCAACATCTACTGAAATATCAGCTGAAGCTTATACTCAGCCAATGAATAGTTTGGAAAAAAAACAAGCGCATTTTCAAACAGTAACCTAAGTACATATTATACATATGTAAGACATAAGAAATTTTCATTATATGGTCACTGATATTCTTCCACTATACTTATCCAACAGTTTGAAAATATAAACGCCTGATATACTATGTTGAATGTCAAACGTAGGCAGCAATGGTCACAATAGATGCAACGTGTCGCCTTACAATATTCTCTCAACTCCTTTACAGCATGGTAAACTATAAATAGAATATTTAGTTTTTGTTATTTTATGTTTAAAAGTACTTTGTTTGGTTAATGAGTGTTTTGTATGCGAAACTGTTACAGCTACATCTCACGTTGCGCAAAACACTCAAATAACACCACAACGTATCACTACTTCAGTAGATACTCGGCAAAGAAACAGTTCACCATTGTCAACGCATAAACAAGGTACATATTATACGATTCACAGCCAACCGTAGAGAATCTTATTTGTTTTTTTTCTTCTTTGTTTCAGTTTTTTACTTTGCTTTTTCCGTTATGTTTTGACGAAACTGTTATAATAAATTTGTATATAAATAGGCACCAATTCTGTGAACAAAAACACTCCTCAATTAACTCCTGTTGGCACACTACGCAAACGACAGACTCCACTTACTAACGTTTCAACGGGTACGTTTCAAAATTAGAGATACTGTTTTCATGCATTTGTTTGACCCATATAATTTAACCATGGTTGTACTATTTTTTTTTCACAGTTACTTTTCAAACACCTGTCATCCGTCAACGTACTGCACGTCCAACAGGTGCTGAATCTTCTGGGGTTTCAAATGGCATTCGTGGTTTAGCAACAAAAAAATCAACATTCGAACAAGGAGAATCTTCAAGAAGACAAAAAAGGTCTACCAGACCAACGT
This sequence comes from Chrysanthemum seticuspe, assembly GCA_019973895.1. Taxonomy (NCBI): domain Eukaryota; kingdom Viridiplantae; phylum Streptophyta; class Magnoliopsida; order Asterales; family Asteraceae; genus Chrysanthemum; species Chrysanthemum seticuspe. The sequence continues at coordinate 119,688,297 of BPTQ01000005.1, forward strand.
TACAGTCTCACACTCCGATTGTTTTCAATCTTGATGAAGAAGGACCTGTCAGGAAAGTTTACGACAAATACGTCGGTATATCTGAAGGTATAAGTCAGTAATATTCTTCTATAATTGCACAATTTTCATGGTGTTTCTTAGAGTAAAATTAATTAAAATATATTATTTTACGTGAGTGCAGAGTACTATGACATTGGCGATCCTACGTTCGAGTGTAAAGAATGCCGTGCCCTGTTATGGGAAGCAGAAGCAAAACAAGGGAATCCTAATCCGGAGGGAAAAGCTTATTCCATATGCTGTTCCAAGGGAAAAATTTCTGTTCCACAAGCACCTCCTGCTCCAAAACAGTTAGTTGATTTATTCTGCAATGACGACATCAAAAGTGAAAATTTCAGAAAGAACATTAGAACGTACAACAGCATGTTCGCGTTTACTTCAATGGGTGGCAAGGTTGATGACACAATCAACAGGAAAGGACGAGGTCCCTATGTTTTTCGTTTACATGGTCAAACGTACCATAGTATTGGTAGCTTACTTCCGGAAACTGAGACTCCTCCAAAGTTCGCACAGTTGTATATATATGACACGCAAAACGAAACCGACAATAGAGCAGCTGCCTTAAGGTAAGTGACTGATTGCCGTTTTATTATTGTGACTGCATTTTTAACAAAAAAGGATTGATAAACATTATCTCTTACCTAATGTTTGTCCCGTTACTCTATTAACAGTGGTTCAAAATCTGCTTCGTCTGGCACTTCCAATTCAAAGACACCTATTGATCGAAACATTATCAATGAAGTGAAAGATATTTTGGATACATCAAGTGATTTGGTTAAAACATTTAGAAGGGCACGTGACCGCTACACAGAAGACACCGAGCAGAATATTAGAATAAAGCTCTTGGCAAAGCGAGGCAAGAGTGGATGACAATACAATCTTCCAACTGCCGACGAGGTTGCTGGACTTATCGTTGGCGACTTAGATGCATGCGCAGAAGATAGGGACATTGTGATAGAAAAGTTTGGTGAAGGTTTGCAGCGTATAAACACTTTTCATCCTATGTACCTTCCCTTGCAATACCCTTTGTTGATGCCTTCTGCGGAAGATGGGTATTATTTAGGAATACCACAGAAAAATAAATCAGGACAACCAGCAACTGAAAAGAATGAAAGAACAGTTACTATGCGTGAGTGGTTTGCCTATCAGATACAGGACCGCCGGAATACAGAGAATTTATTCATACGTGGAGGTCGTTTGTTCCAGCAATTTCTTGTGGATGGCTTCGCCATGGTTGAGAGAGAGCGTATGTTTTTTCATCGTTCCAAACAGTCTAAACTAAGGTGTGATACGTATTCAAATGTGCGTCAAAGCGTCGCATCAGGAAATACCGACCCGTCCACGGTTGGAAAGCCTATCATTTTGCCTTCTTCGTTCACTGGCGGACCAAGGTACATGCAGCAATGTTATATGGATGCCATGGCATTGTGTAGGTGGTATGGTTGTCCAGATTTGTTTATAACGATAACATGCAACCCTAAATGGCCAGAGATTGAAAGATATATGCGGGAGCATAAGCTTTCATCTGCAGATCGACCTGATGTGGTATCCCGAGTTTTTAAAATGAAACTCGATCAGCTGATGAAGGATATCAAAGAGTTGCGTTTGTTCGGACGTGTTCAAGCAGGTATGTTCTTTACTTATAGGCCACACCAGATTCATCAACATTATAGTGTTATACGAAATGTGTATAATTAGAATTACAACTGATATTATGTTTATTTCAACAATGTTGTGCAGTTGTATACACCGTTGAATTTCAAAAAAGAGGGCTTCCACACGCACATGTTTGTTTGTTTCTACATAAGGATGAAAAACTGCCAAACGCCGAACATATTGACAAACACATATCCGCTGAGATACCAGACCAAAATGATGATCCCGATCTGCACAAGTTAGTTTCCGACTTTATGATGCATGGCCCATGTGGTGTTGACGACCCAAATCAGGTTTGCATGGATGATGGTAGGTGTACGAAACACTTCCCTAAAAGGTTTATGTAACACAGCTCTATTGACTCGGAAGGCTACCCTGTATACAGAAGACGTGATAACGGGATTCATGTTGTTAAGAGTGGACATAAGCTGCACAACGGTTTTGTTATTCCGTATAACGCTGTGTTATTGAAACGTTACCAATGCCACATCAATGTTGAATGGTGCAATCAGGCGGGATCAATAAAATATTTGTTTAAATACATAAACAAAGGTCCTGATAGAGTATCAGCACAGTTGTATGAACCAGCAACAACGGAAGACGGTCAACAGATTGATAAACCTGTTGACGAGATCAAGGCGTTCTATGATTGTAGGTACCTGTCTGCTTGTGAAGCCGCATGGAGAATATTTGGATTCGAGATAAATTATAGAACACCAAATGTCGAACGTCTCTCATTTCATCTCGAAGGCGACCAGCCAGTTGTATTTGGTGAGAACTCTGACCTTGAAACCGTTATTCACAAACCAACGGTTGGTGCTTCTATGTTCGAATCATGGATGCATATGAACGAAATGTATCCATCAGCAAGGGAGTTAACATATGCTGAGTTTCCTACAAAATTTGTATGGAATGTTCCAAAAAGAACGTGGACACATAGGAAGAAACAATATGCAATTGGCAGAATTCATAATGTGCCAGTCTCAGCAGGTGAAGGTTACTATTGTCGGATGCTACTAAACAGTCAAAAAGGTTGTCGAAATCACGCTGAGATAAGGAAAATCCACGGTGTAGTTTATCCTACTTACAAAGATGCCTGCTACGCAGCGGGACTTTTAGATGACGACAAGGAACATATTGAGGGTATTAAAGACGCAGCCCATTGGTCCTCTGCTGAGCATTTGCGCGACCTTTTTGTTACATTATTGTCACAAAAAGAGCTTGACACACCATTGACAGTTTGGTTGCAAACTTGGCATTTGCTATCAGAAGACGTCGAGTACAAGAGAAGAATTCTTTTAGGCATTCCAGGTATAACCACCAACTTAGCTTTGTTACTAACTTTTTATATAAATTTATACATGAATGGAAATGGTTACTTATTACAAATTAGTGATTTATCATCCCTGTTAAAAGACCATCTTTTTGCAAGTCACCTCAACAAAAAAATGATCTACTGATTCTTACGATATGTGTGTTAGTCTATAAATATCGTACAATGCTCACTATTTTTTACGACTGTTATTTGCATACATAAGCTACAGCTCATGTATGGCTATTTTGATACAGGTTTACGACTAAGCGACGACGAGAAAAAGAATATTTGTTTGTTCTTTATCGAACAACTTATGCGCTCAAGAGGCACCAGTTTGAAAGCTTTTCCAGAACTTCCTTATCCAGATGAGAGTTACATGGCCGACTTTGGTAACAGGCTAATCTTTGCTGAGAGAGATTATAATCCATCAGAGTTGCAGGCTGAATACGAGACTCTATATGCCGCGTTAACCACGGAACAGAGAAATGTATATGACACCATCATGAGTTCCGTTACAAATGGTAGAGGAGGAAATTATTTTGTATACGGGTACGGAGGGACTGGTAAGACGTATTTATGGAAAACCCTTGTTGCGGGGATTAGAAGAAATGGTGACATAGTCATAAACGTTGCATCAAGTGGCATTGCATCTTTATTGATGTCAGGTGGACGGACTGCTCATTCGAGGTTTCATATTCCGATAAATATTGATGAGACTTTTACGTGCTCAATAACTCCGCAAAGTGACTTGGGGAAGTTGTTGAAGAAATGCAAGCTTATTATTTGGGATGAGGCTCCCATGACAAATAAGCTGTGCTTTGAGGCATTAGATAGGTCATTGAGAGATATCTTGCGTAAGAACAGGTACGACACTTTTGATGCGCCCTTTGGTAATATGACTGTAGTATTTGGCGGTGATTTTAGGCAGGTGCTGCCCGTTATTCCAAAAGGTTCCCGCCAAGACATTGTTAATGCATCTTTAAAACAATCGTACTTGTGGGATCATTGCAAAGTGTTAAAATTAACCGCTAATATGCGCCTTACGGTTGGATCACGGCCTGAGGATGTGGCTGAGATAAAGGAATTTGCCGAATGGATATTGAAAGTAGGAGATGGAGATGTTGGAGGACAACACGACGGAGAGGTTTTGATAGATATACCTGAAGATATTCTAATACATGAAACTAATGATCCCGTAAAATCTATTATATATTTCACTTACCCAAACATTTTGGATAACATAGGTGATCCGTCCTACTTCCAGGAAAAGGCCATTCTTGCTCCAACCAATGAAGTGGTTGACAGTATTAACGATCATTTGCTTCAAACCTTTCCTGGTGAAGAAATAGTTTATCTTAGTTGTGACAACATAGATAAAACTGACCGTGGTGGTGCTATAGACCAAGCCGTCTTTTCACCTGAATTTATCAACGGTTTAAAATTTTCGGGTGTCCCAAACCATAGGCTCGCATTGAAGGTCGGTGTCCCAATAATGTTGTTGAGAAACATTAATCAATCACAAGGTTTGTGTAATGGGACAAGGCTTCAAGTGACTAAATTAACGCGTGCCTCTATTCAAGCCAAAATAATTAACGGAACACATTTTGGCAATACGGTTATACTTCCAAGGTTGAAAATTACTCCATCGGATAAACGTTTACCACTCAAGATCGTGCGCAAACAATTTCCTGTGTCAGTTTCTTTTGCCATGACGATAAACAAGAGCCAAGGACAATCACTTTCGAAAGTTGGTTTGTACCTACCACGTCCTGTTTTCACACACGGACAATTATATGTCGCACTTTTACGCGTAAAAAGCAAAAAGGGTTTGAAGGTTGTTATTTGTGATGCCGATCGTAATTTATTAAAGACTACTACAAATGTAGTTTATAAAGAGGTTCTTCACGGTCTTTGATCAGTTATCAACAGGTATGTTCGGATACTCACTTAATGTCATACGAATTTGTTTTTTACATGTTTATTGTAATTCACACAAAAGTTTTACTTACACATTCTTTTCATGGTTTGTTAGGTTCTCGACGAATTTGTATTGCCTTACCAATTCATCTACTTCTCACTACATACGCTTTCTTTTTCAAGCCTGTCAAGATTGAAGACCACCTGAATGTATGTAGGAGACATTATTACTTACAATAATTGTACTCTATATTGTACTTGACTTATCACTTCATATTAATAAATAACAGATTCAATATTTGTTTTCTTTCATTATTTTTCTTATTTTGTTTACATACTAATTTTTTTCTTTTTGCAACATCTTTTTTCCTCTTATTACTTTTATTATCATCTCATTTATATATTTTTTTAAAACATTACCCGGTGTCAACGGGTCTTATAAGCTAGTTGACTATATTTGAATAACTCAAGGGGTATTTGAATACCTCAAAGGGGTGTTTTGTGTTAGCTTATTTATTATTGCTAGAAATTCACCTTGACATAAGTATTCACTTCTATTAAATTTATCACTAAACTTTTATAGTGGTTAATATCAAACTCATGACATAAAGATATTCGTTTAAACACAAACATACTCTATCTCTAAAATTGAAGCATCAGGTGAAGGGGGAGCCGTAATGAGGTCGGACGTGTGAAGGTGGTGAAAAAGGGATTTGTTATAGTATGATGAATTATAGATATAAGAAGTTTTTACAAATCTTGATAGTGAAAGTGAATGACATGAAATGGTATTTAAAAGCTAAAACGAATACAACTAATTTTCCCGCCAATGAATTGTATCTAACTGACATTTGACTTTGACTTTTGTTGACTTGGTTATTTGGCTCATAACAATCCACTCCCTTTGAAACTATTCATGTCCTCAAGAATCAGCATTGAAAGTAGAGAATTTAGCTTACATCTCAGTTGCAACCTCCCAAGTAGCATCATCACTAGAGCCATTAGACCATTGAAATAGACCACAGCTACATTCCTAACTTTGGATTAACAAAACTATTGGAATAGAAGTGATCAAACCTTTAGTAGAACAAATAGGTAAAGGAACAGAAGTAGCAGGTTGTCTTTTGAAAGCTTTCAATTGTGACACATGAAAAAAAATTTGAACTGTAGCACCCTTTGGAAGCGTTAACTTGTAAGCAACTGCACCACATTTAGCCACCACTTGAAAAGGCCCATAGAACTTAGGAGAGAACTTGTGTTGCTTGTGTAACCTCAAAGTGACCTGTCTATATGGTTGTAGTTTCAACAAAACCCAATCTCCCAATGCAAACTTTTTGTCACTTCTATTTCTGTCTACAAATACTTTCATTCTGTCTTGAGTCCTCTTTAAATGAAATTGAAGTAGAGCAATTGCAGATTCCCTAGCCACCAATGATCTATCCACAGCTTCCACATGAGAATCACCAACATATATAAGATATCTCTAGGAGTACTTCGACCATACACTACTTCAAAAGGTGTTGTATTAATGGCAGCGTGATAGTTTGTGTTGTACCAAAACTCTGCTAAAGCCAACCATTTGACCCGATCCTTTGGTTGCTCACTTGTCATGCACCTTAAATAACATTCTAAACACCTATTCACCACTTTTATTTGTCCATCAGTTTTGGGATGATAAGCAGTTGACAGTTGTAAAGTTATTCCCAACCTCTTGAAAAGATCCTTCCAAAAAGTACTAATGAAGATCTTGCTCTGTCACTTGTAATTGTCTTCGGCAACCCATGGAGTTTGTAAATTGTATCCAAATAGACTTGAGCAAATTTGAGGAGCTTTAAAAGGATGACACACGGGAAAGAAATGTCCATACTTTCTCAAGCTGTCAGTGATCACCAAATGACTGTTTTTCCTTGAGAAGATGGAAGTCCTTCAATGAAGTCCATGGAGATGTCAGTCCAAATTTTTGTAGGGACAGGCAAAGGTTGCAGCAGACCGGGATAAGGGCCTAAATCAGGCTTATGACATTCTCATATAGTGCAGACTCTCACATATTATTTCACTATCTTTCATTCCTTTCCAATAGAAAGCAACTTTCAATCTCTTATAAGTCGCTTCCATACGAGAATGACCACCAATAGGCTCATCATGAAAGTACTTGAGTAACTTTTGTCTCAAATTAACATCACAACCAATCACCAACTTACCTTTTCTTCTTAATTGATCATAGGGTAAAAGGTATAAAATAGTCACGTACTTTTCAAAATGTACCGACTTGAAACACTTACTTTTTTTATTAACATATACACCCACGTACTTTCAAATTTTGTTCCGACTTCACCGATATAGTAATAAAATAATATTATTTTAGTATGATATTATATTAATATAAATTGGTCATATGGGTGAAGTTGGAACAAAACTTGAAAGTACATGGGTGTATATGCTAATAAAAAATTAATTGTTTCATGTCGGTACATTTTGATAAGTACGTGGTTATTTTATAGCTTTTACCCTTGATTATATGTTCATTGGAATTTTATGTTAGTCAAAGTTGTAACACCCCCAAATTTCGTGATACGCAGCGGAATTTCAAGCTGGGTGTTACTTCATGGCACAACAGTTATAACAATAGAAAACGAACCATAATTGAGTCGTTTTAAAAGATTTATCATTCGATTTATATAAATATCAGAGTTTACAAAATGAGGTCCCAGTAGTTTTGTAGTTTATAAAATAAGTTTTCGAATGATAAAATATATTATAGCCTTCTTGAGCATCCGTGCCCTTCCGTGCCATCCTCATTCATTATGGACCTGAGATAAACATGCTAAAAAGTGTCAACACAAAGGTTGGTGAGTTCATAGAGTTTATAGATAAAACAGGTGAGTTCATAGGTCTGTGATGTGCGCCGTACTCGTCGGGCGTCCTTCTGCTCTTGGGGCAATGCGCCCTTTCTTATAAACTCGATGATTGGGGTCATCCATGTAGGACCTTGCTCCTCTATCACTGTGGATATCTCCATCTCCGAGATGGACTTGCTCTTCAGAGTTTCCGCCAATACTTGTTTTGACAGGTGCGCAAAGCTTGTGGATGCAATCTTGCTCAGCGCATCCGCCTTTCTGTTTTCCCCTCTAGGATCTTGTTTGATGGTGAACCTGTCAAAGCCCTGGATTAGGGACTTGGTTTTGTCAAGATATTGAATCATGTTCTCCTCTTTAGCCACATACTCTCCCAACACATGGTTGGCTACTAGGCGGGAATCAACATTTGCTTCTAGGTTGCGGATGCCCATTCGAGCTGCAATGCGTAATCTAGCAATCAGAGCTTCATACTCGGCCTCGTTGTTCGTGGTTGTGAATTCAAAACGCAGTGCGTAGGTGAATTCCATTCCCTCTGGACTCGTGAGGATAAGGCCTGCGCCTGACCCGTCTACGCATGAAGATCCGTCCGTGAATAAGATCCATGGTTCTTGTAGTTCCACCTTGCTTTGTGAAGGTGCGTCCTCAGTCTCCGGTTTTTCAATAATGAAGTCCGCTAGTATCTGCCCCTTAACCGCAGTACGTGGTCTATAGGAAATGCTGTGCTCACCTAGCAACACACTCCACTTCTGTAGACGTCCCGATGCGTCTGGTTTGGAGATGATTTGCTTGATGGGTTGGTCTGTAATCACCGCTATTGGGTGCGCCTGGAAGTACCTACGTAGCCGTTTGGCGGCGAATACTAGTGCTAGGACCAACTTTTCCATTGCGCTGTAGTTAATCTCCGTTTTCTTGAGTGCTTTGCTTACAAAATACACCTGTGTTTGCACTGAATCCCTGTCTGTTAGTAGCACCGCGCTGACTGCCCCATGGGTCGCAGACAAATACATGATTAATTCTTCCCTTGGGCGAGGCGCAACTAGCGTGGGGAGTGCTGCTAAGTGTTTTTTAAGTTGTATGAAAGCTTCTTCTGCTTCCATAGTCCAGCGAAAGTCTCCCTTTTTTGTGCACTTCTTGAATGTTTTGAAGAAAGGGAGTGACTTGTCTGCTGATTTGGACAAGAATTTATTCAAACCGGCCAATTTTCCGTTCAGTGATTGAACTTCTTTCAACGTGCATGGTGAAGGAAGTTGGATAACAGCCTTCGTTTTTTCTGGACACGGTTTGATGCCATCGGGCTCTATCAGATATCCGAGGAACATGCCTTCTGTAGCGCCAAAAGTTCATTTCTTAGGATTTAGCTTCATGTTGATCTTTTTTAGTATCTTAAATGTTTCTTCAATGTCGCGCACCAATTCATATTTAGTATGGATTTTTATTACAAGATCGTCGACATAAACTTCTAGGTTGCGGCCCACCTGTCCTTCAAATGCGTGATCTACCAACCGCTGGTAGGTGGCACCTGCGTTCTTTAAGCCAAAGGGGATCTTGGTATAACAATAAACACCTTGGCTTGTATGGAAGGCCGTTTTTTCCTCATCTTCCTTAGCCATCTGGATTTGATGGTATCCTTTGTATGCGTCTAGGAAGCACTTAAGTGGGTATCCACACAAAGATTCTACCTTCCAGTCTATCTCCGGTAGCTGGTAGCAGTCTTGTGGACATGCCTTGTTGAGATCTGTGAAGTCTACGCACATCCTCCAGCTACCATCGCTCTTCTTGACCATCACTGGGTTGGAAAGCCAGTCATGGTAGTAGACCTCTCGCATGATACCTGCGTCCACAAGTTTGTGTACTTCTGCCAGAATTGCTTGTGCGCGCTCTGGAGCCTGCCCGTGCTTCTTCTATCGTATTGGGGAGTATCCTTGTCGGATTCTCAACTTGTGTTCTGTAATCGAGCGTGGTACACCAGTCATGTGTCTTGGTTCCCATGCGAAGATATCCAGGTTCTTTTGCAAGAGTGCGCACACAGCTGCCCTGCCGTTATCAGATAGCGATCCCCCAATTGATATTTCTTGCTCTGGGTATTCAGGATGAATTGCAACCCTCATGTTTGGCACTTTAGTTGCGCGCTGTTCTGGGATGTGTGCCGTCTCACATGTAATTGTGTTACATTCTCCAGGGGATACAGTGGTATTATAGAGAGTAACAATGCCTCTTTCTACCGGGAATTTGAGCATCCCATGTGCTGTAGACGGTACTGCGCGTATGGCTGAAATCCCAGGTCTTCCAATTATGCCATTGTATGGCGAAGGGGATTTGATCACCATAAAAGTCATCCAGGCTGTTGTGGAGTGTTCCTGATTGTCAACACTGACTAGTAGGCGTATTTGCCCCATGGGCCATATCTTTTCTCCTGTAAAACCAGTCAACGACGTCCTGACCAGGCTTAACTGACTTCGTATCTCAGGTCGCAGTCGTTTGAAACAGTGTTCATACATTATATCTGCGGATGCTCCTCCATCAACATACATGCGGTGGATATTGTGACCCCCTGCGTCAATTTCAATGGTGAGCGGTTCTACCACTGCGTTGTCCGCAGCCAAGGTGTGGAAAGAGATCTCGCTTCCACGGGAAAACTTTTGGCTGATCTTCTGCCTAGTCATTCGCTACCATGATTGTATCATGTAGATGGTGTCAGGCCTATCTTTGGGTACTTTTTTCTTGTTTCTAGTCTTTTGCTTATCTTTCCCTTCCTTGATGTTTTTAACCAAATGGTCCAATCTGCCTTCTTTTACTAATTTATCAATTAGTTGGCGCAATTGGACACATTCGTTGGTGGTGTGGCCCTTCTGTCCATGATAGTCGCAGTATCCGCTCCCTACGCGCTGATCTTCTAGGGTGCGCATTGGCGGGGGCCTCGGGAAGTTGGCGCCTTCCGTTGCGAATATCTCCTTTGGAGTCTTGGTTAGCGAGGTATATCTGTCATTATTTCGTCCGCTCCCCTGGCCGCGATAGTTCTTGTTGCGGTTGCTACTCTGGTCAATGGATTGTCTCCGAGGTTGTTCTTGTGATTTATAGTTTGAGTAGCCCTTCTTGCTGTCTGCCGCGGCAGCTTCTCCTTGGATAAAGGACCTTGTGCGTTTCATAAGTTCATCAAAGGTTTGGGGAATCTTGTCATTCAGCCTTTTGATGAGTTCTGGGTTATTGATCCCGTTCATGAACCCTGAGATTTTTAGTACTTCAGGACATGCCTTAACATGTATGCACTCATATTTGAAGCGCTCCACATAAGCGCTTGTAAATTCCCCCTGGTGCTGTTTTACCCTGGCAAGTTCGACCAGGTTTTTGGCGCACTTCTTCCTTTGAGTGAAATTCAAGCGAAACGCCTTTCGCAACTCTTAAAAACCATCAATACTTCTGCGTGGAAGCTTACTGAACCAGTTTCGCGCATTTCCCACTAATGTGGAATTAAACATGTGGTACCACACAGGTTGTGGCCAATTTTCGATGGTAGCAGCCGATTCAAAAATTTTTAGATGATCGTCCAGATCACCTGTTCCATCGTAGGTTTTCACATTAGTGGGCATGCGCCTTCTCTTATTTTCTGAGAAATCGCTGATGCGCCGAGTGAAGGCATCCACCTTTTGGCGGCGCCAGGGAAGAGACATATCTTCCTCTTCCTGGTCGCGATATCTTCTCCTGGACTTCCAGTGTCCAGTTTCGCTGTCCTTGTTGTCCGAGGAATCACCAGAGAACGAGCTTCCCCTTTGTCGGCGCTTGCGCTGACCGTCCGAGGAGTTACCAGAGGATGAGTTTCCCCTCTTTTGGCGCTTGCGCCGACTGTCTTCAGAATCTGAATTTGAAGAGCTTCCACTTAGGGAGTGCCGTCGTCCGAGTCTGTCATGGACCTTGCGGCTACCAAGCCTAGCGTGGACATTGGTACGCCGTCCATCTTCTTCGTGCTCTTCCAGATGTTGCAGTTCAGCTGCTTCATCGTTCTCCACTCTTCTCCCAATCCTGGTAAACACCGGGGGCCGGTGGCTATCCTTCCCGCGCCTAACCCTCAGATGACGCGATGGGGAAGTCTCATACTCTGCGTCAAAGTTGAGTCGGGCTTTCAGGCTCTGGCTCGATCTCTTTTTTGCCTCCTCTTGCATGAGGGCAGCCAAGGTTTCGTAGTTTTGAGATACGAAGTCACTTGGTGCTAGTTCAGGCGTGACTCCTTCTAGCGCGAGGGTGTCTGTTTCCACCTCTGGGCCTTTGTTTCGGAGAGGCGCGCCTGGTGTTTTTGTGAGGTCCGTTTCTGGCACCGTTTGGAGGGGAGTGGTAAGAGGAGTGCTGGAGGTTGTTGTAGTGGCATGGGTTGTCCCCGTGCGTGGTTCTACTATCGGGAAGACCAGATCTGGCCCTTGACTTTTGGTCGCATTGGTTGTCCCAGCGACCGGCTTGGAGGCTGATCCGCTTTGCTGCTTCTTCCCTTGTAGGTCGCTGTGAGATCGCTGATTTAGGTTTCCTTGCTTAGTCATTCTAGTTCTTAGATCTTAGTGATTGGTCCCACGGATGGCGCCACTTGTTGATACAAAATTTGGGCGTTCCTTATTTAGACTCCGGTTCCCGTATCAATTGGATCTTGATGCTTGAGACCTGCGCACTAAGTAAATAGAAAACACCGTTAGGCTTATCGTGGGATTGTTTCCCACGATTATCCTCCGGCCTGAGAGTAAGTAATCGGTTTAGGGTTAAGTGGAGAGTTAGGGTTTGAGATCGTACATTTAATGAGGGCTGGGATGCCCTTTATATACACACGAAACCCTTATTGATTTCGTGTTCCTCAAGCTTCGGCGTTTCCCGCCTAAGTCGGTTGTTAAACGTTTATCTCCAAGAATAAGAGATATCCGATATCGTATGCCATAAATAACTTTGAGTTTGGGCCTTCGTGAGCCCACACTGTTATCGGGTTAGCCCAGTCGTACTGGGCTCGCTAGTAGCGGTTATTGGTCAGGTTCGTGACCCGAATGCGGACTATACGTCATCAATGAAATAAGTAGTGGGTTACGTTGTTATACTCCCATAGTTCGTTTGTTTAGTAATCAGTTGAACACAAGTTTCAAGGTTGGGTAATGTTGTTGTACTGCAGAATTAGTATCATTGCAGTACTGTATTATTGCTCTAAGCCTCATGATACTCAAACCTTAACAGTACGACATCATAGTAATGAACTAATGATGTAAGTTACTGACATCATAGAGATGATGTAAGTAACAAGGCCCTCGGGTAGGAGTTTGCCAACTTCCTATGGGGTTCTCAAATAAATGCACTTGGCTACTTAGAGAGCAACACAAGTGGGGCGTCAACTGCCAATAGATCTATTCACTATATTCGCGTTCACTCGCAAGTGATTAATGGCTCATGATAGAGGGACTTTTAGTGGCAATAGTGTATAACTTAGGCAATAACAATCAGGATCGCATACAGATAGTACTTGTGTTCTGGTTTGTAGCAAAACGTATAAAGTGTGATTATGAACTCATAGTAGTATGTAAAAGCTTTAGAGTACTTGTGAAAGTAAAAATAGGTAATTGAGCATGTATCTCCCCCAAAAGAGTTTACAAAACTGATAAATGATAGAAAATGGGGCTACGAACTCACCTTGATGTTACAGTAGTCTGGATGGAAAACAAATTAAGTAATGTGAATAAACTGCTCCGACTCGTGACCTGAGTTAGTATGTCATGTTTTTAGTATTCGAATTCAAGTTTATGCGATGATAATGCTTTATCGGTAATTGGGTAAACATGAAGTCTCTTCAAAAATTAGTAATACTTATCATACTTATTTTTATGGCTCGGATGATTGTTAATAAATTTTATCGAAACCCAAGTTGTTAAATATGATATGTTTTCAAAATGTTATAATTTATAATTTTAAATATTTACGGTTTTTACCCTTGCACTTTCAATAATGACACTTTAAACCCTCAACTATGGGTTATTGACAAAATCAGCCCTTGTATATCTAACTTTGAAGAATTTACATTTTTAGCCCAAGAAAACTTTATCTTTCAAAAATTACAATTTTTATACTTGTAATTTTATAAGAAAAGTTCACTTGTTTTAGGCCTAAATTGACAAAAGTGAGGGTAAATATAAGCGAGGCCTTAAGAGGTTTTTATTACGTTCTTGATCCCTTCAAGAGTTTGTCGGGTGGTCTTTCTAATGGTTCAAACTAGAAGTCTTAAGCTCTTACGGTTTGGTCGCAATGATTTCTCAAAGTAGGGGGTTAGGTGCCTTATGTGAAAAGTGTTGGTTTTAGGCGATAACAGGCCCAAATGAGGACAGATTTTACACGAGGCAAGACAATGTTTTTACAACGCAATTGATCCTTTAAACACTTTGCTGTAAGCTCTTCAAAATGGTATAGGTCTCATATTCTAGTCATCTTTGGTTAGAGAGAAACAAGTCCGTGAACTTGGCACTTGCCCACGACGCGTTTTAAGGAAATTTCATTTTTAACCCATTAACTTTTACGGTGTTACCTAGGGATATTTTAATATGTTAATTAACTCTTTTTAAGTCATTATCTAACATTCTATAACTCCTACGACTCAAATTTTGAAAAGTGCATGCATGGTCTTTTTATGAAAATCCCCACGAGTCACCTTCTTTTTGGTTGATTATAAAAGAGACTATAAGAGTTTTTAAAGACGTTATTCGGGCTTTAAATGCCTTGCAGCGAGCTCTTTAAAATGGTGTAACTCTCATACTTAACAACTCTTTAATTAGCGAGATATCAATTATTGAAAAGGGCTACTTAGGCTAGTTTTGACAAATTGAAATTCCCGTTTTCAAACCATAAAGCTTTATATCTTTTGCATGAAACCTTGTGAAATGTTGTTTAACTCATTTTCAATGTTTCTAAGCTAGTTCAAAATCGAATTTATCAAAAATCCCAAGTTTTTCCCAAAGACCTGATGTATGGAACTTTTGGTTTTTAGGACATATGGCCCTAAAGGAGTGTCGTTTTTATGCATGACACCTAGGCTTTTCAACCAGGTTATGGGGGCGTTTTAGAGTGTCCTAGGTGGTGTTTACAAAGGTACTTTGGTTGGCCCTAATACCTTTAACCCGATGTAAATAAATGGGGCGCAAGTAGGGGCGTTTGGTTTTTATAAAGTCAATACAGCTGTTGGGATTTTTATTAAAATATGACTTCGTTATGCGTTTTCTGGACCCGTGCACCTAAGTTTTTGTAGAAAACGTCGTTCTGGACAACTTTCGTGCTTTAACTTTTTGATGAAACGGACCAGAAGTGCCTCGAATTGCGTGCCCGACCCTTCTGTCCACAAAAAGTTTTGACAGCTTTTCGATAACTTCGTTAGACCGTATCTTTTGACTCGTGTACTCGTTTTAGATGATTCAAATTGCTACGTTTTCCTTATAAAATCCTTTTTAACAGTATGTACTTGATATTAAATGTGATAACGAAATTGAATGAGTTTAAAAGACTTACAAATCGTTGGTACTCGTTAAGGAAGGAAAAATCCCAAGGGAATGCTAAAGTTGAACCAAGCTCTTTTCTTCCTTCTAGGCTCTATACTATCCTTACTTGGCTGCTACTAGGACCCTTAGATCAGTGAATAACTGATTTTGTGTGTGTTTGAGGTGTGGTTCGAATGGTGTGAGCTCAAATGCATGGGAATGGCTTGCTATTTATAGGAGGGAAATGCTATGGTTTCATAAATGAAAATGGACACTTGGAAGGTATGTTGAGGTGGTAAGGGACATGGTGAGGTGGAGTATTAAAAGTTGTGTGGTGCATGTGATGGTGATGAGGGTGGCGTGATGTAGTGGTGTTCTTAGCCAAGGATTTTACCCACAACATTTGACCATGGTGAGTTTGAAGGAGGATGATGAGGTGGGGTGAATTTAGTACTAGTAAATCTTTATGGTTACTAATTTACCATGTAAGAACATGAGGATGGTTTGGATGGTTTTTGGTTAGGATTGAACTAGGTAGTTTCATATGGATCGAATGAGCTTTGTAGGGTGTACCATAGCTATAGTGTGTTGTACATAGGGTTTAGGAGTGTAAGAAATCTAGTTAGGATTTCTAGTTAAATTAGGTTTAAGTTTTAAATATTCTAGGTTTTAGTTTTAATAATAAAAATCGATTTGGGGTATAAGTAAAAGAAATTCATTTTGTGCTTAGAAAGGTTGTACCTTAGGCTATGTAAGGTTGTATTAGGGTTCTAGGGATAAAGAAAATGTAGTGTTAAGCCTTTGTTTAAGTTTATAAAAGTTTAGGTTAATTTAGTTAGGCTTAAAATAAGTAAAAGTATAGTTTTAAGTTTTATGCATTAGGCACTTGTACATTAGGTTTAGAGACTTGTACTTAGGGTTATTAAGTATAACAAATATATTTTTAAAGCTTGTGCATAAAAAGACTTATAATTGTGCTTTATGGTGAGTACACTGAGGTTTATAATGAGCCTTATATAATTATTAAGGTCTTATGCTTTAATGACTTGTACCTTGGCTTGGAAAACTTGTACCTTTATATTTTTGTAGAAAACATGACCCTATTAATTAGAGTTTGTGATTCGTCCACATAAAATCATGGTTTTGGAAGTTTAGGGTTTACGCCAGGAGATATCATAATATTAGGGTTTTGTGCTTTAAAAGCTTGTACTTTAGCTTTGAAGTGTTGTACTTTAGTATTTATGATTTAGTTGTGTAAAATCATAGTTAAAATAAATTACGGATTCGTGAAAACTCTAATAAATAACAAACGTTTAGTTTGTACGGTTAAAAATCGTATGTTAACGACTAGCGTAAAGTGGTAAATAAAAGTTGAAAACTTTTATAGTTTAACATATAAGGATGTTGGATAATGTGAGTTACGTCACATTAGCTAGAGGTTGTGACTAGATAAACTGATAACGTTAAAAAAAATTAGCCGTGAAAAATGGATAAGTATTCTTTAGTTAGAATATCATACAAGTGGAAATTTACTGGTGGTTACAAAAGTACCAGAACTCACCTTGTTGATAATCTGCTGAATACTAGGATCAACTTCCCAACTAGCTTGAATCATTGGCAACAAATCATTAGCAATGTCAGTAATCACCATATTTTTGGAAAGAAGCATTAGGAGATCTAGAAAGTGCATCTGCAACCACATTTTGAAACACTATTTGATCTGGAAAGTACATATTGCACTTCCTTTTTTGTACAATATCTCATAATCATACCCCCCAATAACTTAGTTAGCCATTTGATTTGAAAATGAGTGGTTAACCTTTGTTCCATAAGGTACTTAAGACCGAACTGGTTAATTTTATCTTGAAGTGCCTATCAAGTAAGAACCCCCTCTATTTTTCCAAAGCATACACCACTGCCCAAAGTTCTTTTTCATAGGTAGATAGTCCTTGCTGCCTAGGAGCCAAAAACCCACTTAGGAAAGCAATTGGGTGAACTTGTTTTTGCAAAACTGCCCCAATGCCCTCATTTTATGCATCAGTCTCAAATGTGAACTTCTCTGCAAAATTTGGAAGAGCTAAAACAGGCGAACTAATCATGGCCTCTTTTAACTTGTCAAATGCAGCTTGAGCCTTAACAAACCATTCAAATGAATTTTTCTTGAGCAATTCAATAAATAATTTACTTACGGCAGTACAATTCTTGACAAACCTTCTATAATACCATATAAGACCTAAAATCCTCTTAACTTCTTGATATTTACAGGTATGCTCAAGGTACTCCACTTGTATTGTGCCAAACACACACTAACTCATTTTGGCAAACAATTGAGGAGACTGTATAGTACTTGAGACCTTGGTCAAATGTTTCTCATGTTCTATCATGTCCTTGCTATAGATCAATATATCATCAAAAAACACCAACACAAATTTTCTGAGATATTTAGCAAAAACTTCATCCATAAAAGCCTGAAAAGTTGAAGGTGCAATGGTTAATCCAAAAGGCATAACCATTAACTCATAGTGACCTTGATGTGTCCTGGATGCTCTTTTCTAAATGTCATCTTCACTCATTCTAATTTGGTGATAGCCTGATCTTAACTCAAGTTTAGATTACACCGTTACCCCTGATAAGGATTTAAAACATACATTTTTAGGGGGTCATTTAAGCCCTAAATCGACATAATTTATATCCGTTACTGCTTAAAATTGTTCTTTTTTACTTTTTAGGTCTTTTGGAAGAAAAATGCTGGAATGAAGCACACTTGGACGAAAAGGAGCGAAAACATGAAGAAAATGGCAAAGTCAAGATCAAAGGCCATCCAGCACACCTGACGGCGTCCCAACCAAAGGGCGACGCCGTGCCTCTATTGAAGACTTGATCAAAAGTGCACGTGACGGCTCATCGGAAATTCTGATCCTAAAGCCTAACGGCGTCACGCCTTAATTCTGGAAGGCGTCACTCACAACTTTCACACCAAACGCCCAAGATCCAAGATTCAGAAGAGGTCGCTACTGAAGACTGACAGCGTCACACATCTTAAATGACGCCGTCCCAACGATGACTTGGCCCAAACGAAACCCTAACGACGGCGACCTGACGGCGTCACTAGCAAAAGGTGACGCCGTTGCGATTGTAAATCTATATATAGAATTCGTTTTTTCTGGATTTAAAGAGGTAGAATTTTGGAGAGCAAACCCTAACTCAGTTGTAGTCCGACTTGGACAGTATTCTAGGATCCCATACCCTATTTTACATTGCAAGATAAGTTTGTTTATCCAATTTATCATTATGTCTACCCAATGTTTAATTGATTGTGTGTATGCTTGTTTGTTTAACATGTCTAGCTAAATTACTCTTGTGTTTGCTTAGATTTGTGAAACCTAGTTATAGATTGTTGTTAGGTTGTCTCTTGTCTTAATTAGTAGACGCTAGAGTAAGAAAAATTGGCTTCGTCTTTAATTGTTGCGAGCTTGAACGTCCTAAATAGTAAAAAGCTTGAGAGTGCACTAGAGCCATCGTTGTATTTATTGCGTGAATCTGTAGCTTTAGGATAGTAGTGTATTCGGGGGAGATGCTATTGCACTTTCCGATCCCGGGTATTCTAAAGGAGAGTTACAATTCATAGAACCAGGAAATTAGGCACCCCCCCATGACTAACCGGAATGCAACGTACCAATTAAGATAAAGGAAGTGACAATTCAACCGACCAATACAAGATAATTAGGGAGTGATAGCATCTAAGTGAACACATCTTTAATCATCATACGAGCACACCTCAATTAGCATAATCTATCAATAGTTAATTAGATAATTAGATAAGTAGTTAAATTAGTGAAATCGGTAAAAGTACCACCCCCCAATCATATACCCCGAGAGTTTACCCTTGCTTTCTAAAAAACCATAAAAAAGACTAAAAAGAATCATCCTCAACCCCACATTCTCGTTATATATCTCTTTCTAGCATTCCTATTCCCCTAGAGAACGAAATCAATCCCCGAGGCTTACCCCATACTACACTACAACGATTAGGTTCACTTCCGAGATGGTTGAAAAGCTTGCTCGTAGAAAAGGAGGTTTTCTCGACCCCGAACCCCACGCATCAGCCCCGAACAATTCATCAATCAGCTTCTTTATTATGGGAATTGGAAATGTATCTTTAATGGTGTGTTTTTTAGCTCCTTATAGTCAATATACATCCTCTATGAACCATATTTCTTTTTGACCATCACTATTGGCGAGGAAAAAGGATTGTGGCTATTCCTTATTACACTAGTGAACAACTCTTTAACCATGGATTCAATTGCATCCTTTTTAGTAGGATGGTTTCTATATGGTCTAAAGTTGACAGGTGGTGTATTTTCTTTCAAAGAAATCTCATTTTTAACGTATGTCCTATTAGGTGGCAAGCCTTTTGGTACTTAAACACCTCTACATACTCTTCCAACAAAGTAACTAGAACATCATGTACATAATTACTTGCAGAGTTGAAAACCACACCTGAATCCATCACTTTAGCACTGAATAAATTTGGAGGGTACACATACAACATCATAGAACTACTCGTAAATGTCATAAAAAATTTTAAATTTGGTGCTAAAATTGCCCTAACAAATATTTCTTATGGTTTATTACACAGTTTATCAAGGACAAAACAAATAATCAAATGAGTGAATAGTTTCTAAATTCCCGTTTTATTCTCCCTCCCTACACTTAAACTGAACATTGTCCCCAATGTTCCCCGAAAGTATCATAGTTATGATAAAGGAAGGTAAGTTAAAAGAGAAAGAAACTAGTACTCCCCGGATTAGCTCGGTAGGATGTGTATGAAGTTGCATTTAAATTCTCCTCCAAGAAGAATTAGCAAGTAATAAGTGTTGCTTTCATAATGTACTTTATCTTCTTGTCCAATATAACCTGCACACTTATAAGAAAACGACAACCCAAAGCATCAAACCGAACAAAGAAAAATCACAACAAGATGTAATTCCAGACTTAGAAATAAAAGCAAAGCAAATAAGATATAATGCTTGTGGAATGGATGTTTGCAGTTTTTCTGGAAAATTAAGAATTGGAAGTTTCCAAAAATCACAAGTTAGACAGAAAACGAAACTGAGAATCTTTTTCCACATTGCCTGACGCCGTCGGGTTTTAATCCCGAGCTGTCAGGTTGTCCTGACATAAGGGTCTGGTACGTTTTCTTAAAAAATTCTGGAAAAATTACATCATTAAAACCTTTAAAAATTCCTGCAAAACATCCATTATGACTCGATACAAGAATTTGACTCTAACAAACACACAAATATATACAATTTCAATTATTGATAATCTCATGTTCATGCAAGTTCTTAAAACATATGTTATCTTCCCTACATTATCTTTTTGTAAAATACCTTTATATGTAATTAAGACGAAGTTAAAAACAAAATAAAGCATTTTCACAAAGTAATATAAACATGAGAATCAACCAATAATGAAAAAGATATATAAAACACACAAATAAAGATGAAAAAAAATATGCAAATAAATATACATGGGTTGCCTCCCAAGAAGCGCTTGTTTTTGTTCGAGTCACGAGCTTGACTCTACCCTTATTTAACAGATATAAGGGAAGTTTTCCCTACACTTAAGCTTAAGTGCGGGTGGTAGTAGCGATACACACCCTTAGGGTGGAAATTTGCCACGTGAGGTGAAGGGGATGTGTGAATGGCTTCCTTCATCCTAAAACTACCCGGACTAAATGGGTTGATGGGTGGGTCGGTTCCTCTTTTGTTTCCTAGATATACTATGGACGGAAAATAGGGTAAAGGTTAAGGCTCTGAATCATCAACACTAGGAACTTCCATAAAACTTTGAGAGAGGTTATGACTACAAGTATTCAAACTTATATCCTCTAATTGTGTTTGGCACAAAGGTTCTACCTCCATTGGGGTCCCTATAGTCTCATCTACTTCTTCCGGGTAAGTCACAGGCGGTGTGTATGCCTTAAATGATGGTGGGACTTGTGGGATACCTTGTGGGTCTAGACTTTTCACCTTATCCTCAATCACATCTAGATCACCTATATGCTCGTCATGTGTTTTGGTGAAATTTAATCCAAACATGTTCCTAAGTATCTCAAATCCTTCTCTAGCCATTTCAAATTCTATGTCCGATTCATAGGAATCTTCCTCAATAAATTGATCACTATGTTCCATTTTCCTAGAGGGTTCATCATGTGTTCAATGAGATTCAAATTCATTGAATTAAAAACTAAGCCTTTTTGTTCAATGTGCTCATGTTCGACTAAATCCTCCTGAATCATTTCCTTAGGTAGTGATGAAACCAAACCTAGTAATTGATCCAACTTATGGTTTAATCCTTAGGTAGTGATGAAACCAAACCTAGTAATTCATATCCTCATTAACATCAATAGTACTCATAATTTCTTAGATGTGGTGACTGCTAAGAAGATGGGGTGTAAATTGAGAAGTACGTATCCTTTACAAATTTCAGTAACTGGTGGACTTACTCTTAATAAAGCGTCTCATGCATAGGAATTATATGACTAGCACCTGTGGGATTCAAACCCACCGCATAGGCAGCTTTCGAATAGGCCTTGATTAAACCGAGTAAGGATGCGAAAGCAACTGACTAAATATATTCCACCCCAAAAATGTGAGGTGTGACCCTAGATCTTTAGGAATAAAAGCATTCACCTTTAATGCTTAGTGAGTGTACCGGTAGTATAATAGATTTTAGAACTTGTTTTGTGATGCATTCCGAGATCGCTAGTGAGACTACACTTGTGTAGTTAGGAGTAACTAGATGATAAGAGGCATTAGGATAACCCTTGTTTGAAACCTGTATTATAATTACATATTCCACATCGGTTGAGTAATTACCCCACACCCGTGCGATCCCTTAGTTCAATTATCTAGTTACTTGCATGGTTGCTAAGTCGAGTCATATCTTTTGTATACAGTTTTGGGACAATTGGGACGACTGGGTAAAAGTAATATTTTATGGAGTAACGAGGAAAAATGATAAATTCAAATTCTCTTTGTCTACGTAATTAAATACTCCAAATGTTTTGATCTTTTCAAATCGGGTCAATTAGTGTTAGTTAAATAAAAACTCAAGTGTAGGGATGCTCCTATAAATCCTTTATATTTTGATGTTATCGTAGAGGATGGTAGAGTAAAAAGGTATGAAAAAAAAACATCGAAAAAATCAAAAAACAAAAGTGTTGTAAAAAAAAAGAAAAAAATGAGAAAAACATACGGGCTACCATCCTACATCTATCATTTATGTTTATGTTTTTAAGTTTATGATTGTTTTGTTTCAAGTTATCTAGTGTTAGTGAGTCGAGTCTTGGCTTAGCAACGCCACGCTTTACATGCTTGTAAGTTGTAACAAAAGATTTTTGACTTGCCACCACTAAATATCCCCTATCCAACAAAACCCTTTACTTCCCTACCCTAAGCCTAACATTACAAACCTTGTAAAGACCTTTTAGATAGTTATTCCTAGGTGCTTACGCCAAAGCGGTGGAGGTTTGATCTATTCTCAAGCTTATGGTAATCTATGTACTATACCAGGTAATGAGTGTTTATCTTCCATTTCCATTCATATTATATTTCATATAAACCCGAGAGATGAGAGAATCCAAAAACCAATTGTGAGGTGCTAGTGTATAATTTTAGTGCTTATTATGACTATTGTGGCGCTTTTACTTATTGTAGACTATTTAAACCAATGTTTCATGCCCCCTAACTTATAAATTGATTGGCCAAAAGCACATTTACTTAAGGACAAGCAAATACCAAGTGTAGGTATATTTGATAAGGATTTAAAAGATACGATTTTAGGGGGTCATTTAAGCACTAAATCGACATATTTTATATCCGTTAATGCTTAAAATCGTTCCTTTTTATTTTTTTGGTCTTTTGGAAGCAAAATGCTGGAATGCAGCACATTTGGACGAAAAAGAGCGAAAACATGAACAAAATGGCAAAGTCAAGATCAAAGGCCATCCAGCACACCTGACGGCGTCCCAACCAAAGGGCGACGCCGTCCCTCTATTGAAGACTTGATCAAAAGTGCACGCGACGGCTCAGCGAAATTTCTGGTCCTAAAGCCTGACGGCGTCACGCCTTAATTCTGGAAGGCGTCACTCACAACTTTCACACCAAACGCCCAAGATCCAAGATTCAGACGACGTTGCTACTGAAGACTAACGGCTTCACACATCTCAAATGACGCCGTCCCAACTGTGACTTGGCCCAAACAAAACCCTAATGACGGTGACCTAACGGCGTCACCAGCAAAAGGTGACGCCATCGCGATTGTAAATCTACATATGGAATTCAATTTTTCTGTATTTGAAGAGGTAGAATTTAGGAGAGCAAACCCTAACTCAGTTGTAGTCCGACTTGGACAGTATTCTAGGGTCCCATACCTTATTTTACATTGCAAGAGAAGTTTGTTTATTCAAATTATCATTATGTCTACCCCATGTTCAATTGATTGTGTGTATGCTTGCTTGTTTGACATGTCTAGCTAAATTACTCTTGTGTTTGCTTAGATCTATGAAACCTAGTTATTGATTGTTGTTAGGTTGTCTCTTGTCTTAATTGGTATACGCTAGAGTAAGGAAAATTAGATTCTTCTTTAATTGTTGTGAGGTTGAACGTCTTAAATATTAAAAATCTTGAGAGTGCACTTGAGCCATCGTTGTGTTTATTGTGTGAATTGTAGCTTTAGGATACTAGTGTATTCGGGGGAGATGCTATTGCACTTGCCAATCCTGGGTATTATAAAGGAGAGTTATAATTCATAGAACTATGGAATGTGGCACCCCCTATGACTAACCGGAATACAACGCACCAATTAAGATAAAGGAAGTGACAATTCAACCGACCAATAAAAGATAACTAGGGAGTAATAGCATCTAAGTGAACACATCTTTAATCATCATACGAGCACACCTCAATTAGCATAATCTATCCGTAGTTAATTATAAAATTAGATAAGTAGTTAAAGTAGTGAAATCGGTAGAAGTACCACCCCCCAATCATATACCCCGAGATTTTACCCTTGCTTTCTAAAAAACCATAAAAAAGACTAAAAAGAATCATCCTCAACCCTACCTTCTCGTTATATATCTCTTTTTAGAATTCCTATTCCCCTGGAGAATGAAATCAATCCCTAAGGCTTACCCTATACTACACTACAACGATTAGGTTCACTGCCTAGAGGGTTGAAAAGCTTGCCCGTAGAAAAGGAGATTTTCTCGACCCAGAACCCCACGCATCAACCCTAAACAATTCATCAATTAGCTTCTCTATTATGGGAATTGGAAATGTATCTTTAATGGTGTGTTTTTTTAGTTCCTTATAGTCAACATACATCCTCTATGACCCATCTTTCTTTTTGACCATCACTATTCGGGAGGAAAAAGGATTGTGGCTATTCTTTATTACACTAGTGAACAACTCTTTAACCATGGATTCAATTGCATCTTTTTTAGTAGGAGGGTGCCTATATGGTCTAAAGTTGATAGGTGGTGTATTTTCTTTAGCACTAAATAAATTTGGAGGGTACACATACAACATCATAGAACAAAGTTGTGCCTGGGGTAAATTCTTCTTAAGTTGCTTCCTTTCTAACCACTACAAGTCAGGTTGTGAAGCTCCCTTTACTGCCACTTTCCATCCTTCATACATTAACTCTATCCGCAATTGCAAGAAATTACATAGCACATGACCCAAAGTAGACAACCATTGCACCGCTAAAACCATGTCACAACCTCCTAAAGGAACTATCATTACATTATCTTTGAAAGTTTTTTCAATTTGATTTCCAAACTAGGCCTTACATTCTTGAGAACAAGTAAGTAAGTGTCCACCAGTTACTGAAATTTGTAAAGGATACGTACTTCTCAATTTACACCCCATCTTCTTAGCAATCACTACATCTAAGAAATTATGAGTACTATTGATGTTAATGAGGGTATGAATAGGATGGTTGTTTAAATGACCCTTGACCTTTATTATTTGAAAAGTGTTGATCTCATAGTGTGCATTAAGTGAAATTTGTGGATATGAAGTTGCTGCTAATTCATTTTGACTACCATCATGTTCAACAGACATAAACTCACCCTCATTACCCCCATATCCAAACAGCCCTTCTGAAACTTGCTCACCACTTACATTAACTGTTTCCACCTCATCAGCCAACTCATCCACCACTACTTCCAAACAAAAAAAAATATGTCCGCTACACTTTTGGCCTTGAACATACCTTTGATCACAGTAAAAACATTGGTTCTTGGCACTTTTCTTCATCCAATTATCTTTGAATTAACTGCCTCCTTTGTGGTGGTTATTACTAATATCAGGGTTCGGGGTCGAGAAAACCTCCTTTTCTACGAGCAAGCTTTTCAACCCTCTAGGCAGTGAACCTAATCGTTGCAGTGTAGTATGGGGTAAGCCTCGGGGATTGATATCGTTCTCTAGGGGAATAGGAATGTTAGAAAGAGATTTATGACGAGAAGGTGGGGTTGAGGATGTTTCTTTTTTATCTTTTTTATGTTTTTTAGAAATCCAAGGTAAAATCTCGGGGTATATGATTGGGGGGTGGTACTTCTACCGATTTCTCTACTTCTACTAAGTATCTAATTTTCTAATTATCTAATTACTACGGATAGTTTTATGCTTAATTGAGGTGTGCTCGTATGGTGATTAAAGATGTGTTCACTTAGATACTATTACTCTCTAGTTATCTTTTATTGGTCGGTTGAATTGTCACATCCTTTATCTTAATGCGTTGTATTCCTAATAGTCGGAGGGGGTGCGTATTCCCTAGTTCTATGAATGTATCTCTCCTATAGGATTCACAGGATCGGCAAGTATAATACTATCTCCTCCGAGCACCCTATCGTCGTAAAGCACACACACGCAATAAATACAACGAAAGCCTAGTTGCACTCCTAGGCTTCTATCAATTAAGACAAGAGACAATCTAACAACAATCAATAACTAGGTTTCATAGATCTAAGCAAACACACAAGTAATTTAGCTAGACATGTTAAACAAGGAAGCATATACACAATCAATTGAACATGGGGTAGACATAATGATAAATTGGAATAACAAACTTATCTTGATGTGTAAAATAGGGTATGGGACCCTAGAATATTGTCCAAGTCGGACTACAACTGAGTTAGAGTTTTCTCTCCAAAATTCTACCTCTTAAAATAAAGAAAAATCGAATTCTATATATAGATTTACAATCGCGACGGCCAGGGGCGGAGCCAGAATATTTTTTGG
The DNA here is from genome assembly GCA_019973895.1 of Chrysanthemum seticuspe. Taxonomy (NCBI): domain Eukaryota; kingdom Viridiplantae; phylum Streptophyta; class Magnoliopsida; order Asterales; family Asteraceae; genus Chrysanthemum; species Chrysanthemum seticuspe. The sequence goes on from BPTQ01000005.1 coordinate 119,714,890, forward strand.
GAGGGGGCAAAAAAGTCTTTAACACGACGGGCCGGAAAAACCTAGCCAACCAATAAAATGGGTCAATTCGGGTCGGGTACAATAACAAAAGTGATTATAACGAGAAATATGCCATCGTGTCGAGTTCAACACCACATTAACCTATACACTTTTTCTTAACAATGAAAATCTTTTATATTCTCTGATAAGAATTGAAAAAAAATAAAACGAGTCTTTAGTACTCGGTATTAGTTAGACTTTAAAGACATTCTAATCATATATTCCATTTAACTTAATTAAGGGTACAACACTTTTGTTTTTGGACAAGTGATGTAACACTTGATCATAAACATTTCAGCAAAACACAAACACAATGATAAATACATTATATTTTTTGGAAAGAATTTACTTATATAAACAGAGAAATAGAGCCAAATATTGAAGTACTTAACTTTGCCTTAGAAGCTAACAAAAGAAAAAAGAAAAAAACTAAACACACGTGGTCCTTCACCACCCACACACAATAGTCACATTATCTGGTCCCCTTTTTGATATGACAACTCCATCTTCTTCAAAAAAACCAACTCCATCTCAGGAAAAACAGGACCATTCGACCATGGAGCTTTTTTTCAACTTTATCGATCAACTTGATTTCATATATTTGATTTTAAGGGGGGCAAAACAACGACAAACATGAGAATTTCTGAAAAAGTTACACTACACCGGAAAGTTTTGGGGGGGCATGTGACCACCGTGCCCCCTCCGTAGCTCCGCCTCTGGCGACGGCGTCACCTTTTGCTAGCGGCGTCGTCAAGTCGCAGTCATTAGGGTTTCGTCTGGGCCAAGTCATCGTTGGGACGGCGTCACTTGAGAAGTGTGACGTCGTCAGTCTTCATGCAGGACGTCGTCTGAATTATGGATCTTGGGCGTCTGGTATGAAAAGTATGTGTGGCGCCTTCCAGAAATTAGGCGTGACGCCATCAGGCTTTAGGACCAGAAATTCCGCTGAGCCGTCGCGTGCACTTTTTGATCAAGTCTTCATAGAGGGACAGCGTCGCCCTTTGGATGGGACGCCGTCAGGTGTAATGATCAGGCTTTGAGTGTCTTTGATCTTGACTTTGCCATTTTCTTCATGTCTTTGCTCCTTTTCGTCCAAATATGCTTCATTCCAGCATTTTGCTTCCAAAAGACTTAAAAAGTGAAAAGGGACAATTTTAAGCAGTAACAAATATAAAATGTGTCGAATTAGGGCTTAAATGACCCCTTAAAAGCGTACGTTTTAAATCCTTATCAATTACAAATTGGTTTTGGTATGTTATTGTTCACGGTTGATGGCAATGCTAATGGAACAATAGGATTTGGCCTCTCATAAGTGTGGTTAGTATAACTTGATGTGTATCTAGGACTTGGCAACAAGGGCTTTGCATTACTTTTGGTCACATTATTGTTTGCCTTTTGCAGTTTGGATAAACAATAAGCATCAGCCAAACTCTTTGGTTTAAACGTCCTAACATGCATTTCAATATCATCATGGTTCTAAAAGGCGCGACATGGCGGTGCTAAGGCGTGAGGTGTAACCTACACGTAACGAAATAGACCAAGGCGTTGACTCTAGGCGTGGCGTGAGATGAGGCGGTTAAAGGCGCGATAAGGTTTGTTTAGGCGTGATGCGTGGCAGATTTTTTTCATTCAACTCTGATAATGTTTTTAATTTAAATAAGAATATTACATGTAAGGATAGTTTCTTAACTTTATTCATTAAATAAAACGCTTTTTGTAAACTCAGTATGTATGAAATATGATATAAATATGTAAATATTTTCATATTTTATGCCACCTTCTGCCACGCCTTAAAAATGCAAAAGCTTCACCTTGACCACTAAGGCGTGAGGCTTGGCCATACCGCCACACCACGCCTCGCGCTATTTATAACATTGAATATCATTATCAAACCCCCCCCCCCCCCCAATGTAAAAACTTACAGCGTGTGATTCAGGTATATCAATCTTGGTTAATAGAAAGTTAAAAGTATCTTGATAACTTTGAACCAACCCTCATATTGTCTAATGCTTTTCAACTAAACCATTGGGTCCTCAAATGCATTATTGAATCTTATTAACAAGGCTTCCATGTACACTTCACAACCAATTTCATCACCATTATGTTTCACAAATTGTTGATGCCATGCTAATGCTTTATCATACAAATGCATAGAGGTTAGTTTGAATTTTTGATTATCCTCAACTTCATCAATTTTAAAGAATTAATTACACCTATAAACCTTCACGTTTTGGTTGTTTACTCACAATCAAAAAGAAAATCGGGTCCTTTAGTAGGCCTCACTGTTTTGGTTGTGAGGAAACATTATTGGTCATATTCATATCAACTTGAGAGGATCTTAATCCTATTAAAATGAAAGGTTTATCAGAGTTTTACATATTTTAAGCACACAATTGTTTAAATTTTATGACTTACTTATCAAATGGTTTGTAGTCCAAATGATTGCAGGTTCAAATATTGTTTAAAACATGTTAGATAGAATTATGGTAGATATATTGTAATATAGTTAGTCATACGTCTTTAAAAAATGAGAATTTAGTTATTTTTTATTCGTATTTGGTGTTCTTAAATAGTTAATTGTGTTAAATGAGCTTGGATCATTGATTGATGATTAACATGGGTAAACGTGTGTTTATGTGTGTGATTAGAGAGAATTTAATTAATGATTCTTTTATTAAATACACTTGAATGTGACATACTCACTTGTGTAACACACTTATGAAAAATAACTAACTCCACGCTATTTATAGTCACATAAGGGAGTAAGTTTTAATTACTTAACATAATTAGACCCTACATTATAAAAGTGTTTACATGTAGATTTTTTTATTTTCAACAATCTCGCCCTAAATGATCTACTTGAGAACTATCCTTATTCTATTTATATGACGACTTCATTTTAAGCTTTGATGTATAGACCGATGACTCACACCTATTTATCTTTCTCAATCACTAACATACATCACCAATCTTCTAATTACTTCTTTAAAAAACAAGAAGTTTGTTTACTTTTCAATGGCAGTATCAAGTCGATCTTTCTCTTGTTGAAGTAGTCAATCATTATTTTGAACCGAACATATCTTTTAGCTGCTGATAATTCTTGAATATAAGTTGAGGACGACCTTGTAGCACATTATTATCATTGAAGGTATCAACTCTACTTTAATCTTTGATTTTTGAACTGAAAATTAACATTATCGAAGACAATTGGTAAACCTTGATCTTTATCTGCAACTTTACTCTTTTGAAATCATGCATGAAATATTTATCTTTAACATCTTGAACATGAAATCACTCTTGATGAGCTTAATCTTGAATGTAGATTTCCAAACATTGAACTTTGCTGACGAAAGACCTAGAATAAGATGATAAAAAATTGAGCTTTGTAGAAGATTCGAAAATTTGTCTTTAACCGTGAATCTCCATATCTTTCGCTGCCCCTCAATCGTATATACATCCCTTGAAGTAGCAATCTTGGTTTTCAAATTATTTTCTTTGGATTTTGACTGATTTGTTGTTGAAGACCACATTGATATTGATGAGAAGTGATCACATGATTTTTTTGAAGTAGCTATGTTGGTCAAGAATGGTTAGTTGATTGAGAGATTAGTTAGATGTTTGTAAATGTTGAAGAGAAGTTATTTCATCAAATGTGTGGAATAAGTGGTAGTGTTTCATCAAACTCAAAGATTGAATCTTTATGGTACGAAAATAGAGGATTTTGAATTATGAACGTGTAAAAGATGAAGAACACACACTAATCGAATAATCACTAGCTCTAATACCACATGTTAGATTATCTTAGACCATTTATTGGTGATTATTGTGTGTAAAAGTAAGTTTGCATGTGTGATTTAGAGAGAATTTAGTTAATGGGTCTTTTATTCAAATGATATTGATACACTTGAATGTGAATGATGAGGTGTAAAAGCATGCATTTTTTAGGGATTATTTAACCTCTAAACTCGTATATATTTGATCATTTATTGCCCTAAATCGTCTTTATTTGAGTTTTAGGTAATTGGGAAGCAAATGTTGGAAATTGAAGTTTTTATGGCTCATTTGGACCAAAAATGAAGAAAACGACCAAGTTACAAAAACGTCCCTGTAAAGAAGGTGGGATGGCATCACAGATGCAACGTGACACCGTCACTTGAAGAATCATGAAGATGATACAGTTATAAATTTTACAAGTGACGCTTTAGAGAATGGTAACGGTCTAGAGCGACGGCATCACAACCCATAAGGTGACGCCGTTACAACTAAGTTGGTGCAGTTCATGAAACCCTAATGACGGCAATCTGACGATGTCAAACTTGTAAAGTGACACCGTCACAATTGTAATACTATATATACTTTTCATAGGATTTTCATTATGTGTGACACGTATTGGTAATACTTTGGAGAGACGTTTTGGTGCACGAATTTTCCAGCTTTTGTAAGGGTTTTTAACCCCCAAAACTCCATGTTTTAATTAAAAATAAGTTGTTCATCCTTTAATTACTACAATATATCTGTGTGTTGTGTGATTAATTGTTTATCTTTTCTTCTCTTTAACATGTTAGGCTAGATCTATTAGTGTTTGCTTAGTATTGAATGAAACCTAGTTATTGATTATTGGTTGTCGTCTCTTGTTTAATTAGTTGTTATCGCGTTAGGAGTTGGAAAACTGACTAGATCTTAGGATTAGGATGTTTGCTTGAATACGCAACTAAACGCTCCACTATAGTACAATAGATGGTTTGTTCGTTGTACTGATTGCGTGAATTGCGGTCACTGACATTAAGGGTCTTAACAAGTCCTATATATTATTTACTTTAGGAATTGCGGTCGCTGACATTAAGGTTCTTAACGAGTCCTATACATTCATAGAGTTAGGACATTTGGCACCTCCCTACGACTAATATTAAGAAATACAACGCGCTAATTAAAACAAGGACATGACAATTCTACTAATCAATAGGATATAATTAGAGAGTAATAAGATTCTAAGTAAACACATTTACTTATCATACGAGTTCACCAATTAACTTTTCTGCATATCTAGTTTAAGTAGTTAATTAGTAGTTATAAAACAAAACTCTTCAAACCTTGAGATTTTTAATTGCTTTCTAAAAAATATAAAAAGACCAAAAATAATCACCCCTCAACCTTTAGACTTAATTTGTCATACACTTTGAGCCTTCACAACACTATTCCCTTAGAGAACGATCAATCTCCTGTGTCTTACCTATGCTACACTACAATGGTTAGGTACACTGCCTAGGAGGATTGTAAAACTTATTGTATTTACATTATCCACATCAAGTTTTTGGCGCCGCTGCCGGAGAATAGTTTAGGTTTCGATTTCTATCTTGTTTAGGTCTACTCACTAGATTCCTATCAAGTGAAATTTTCCTTTTTATTTTATTAGCTTTCTCATAGTCTATCTTTTCTTTGTTTTCTTTGTTTGTAAAACTTTTCATTTTCCACCATGGTGAATGAGATGCCTTTTTACCAAGAACAACTACACCAAGCACAACTAAACCATGAACAACCACACCAAGACCCACCAAACCCACCCCGAGCCTGTACTCTAGGTAAGTACTCCAAAACAAGCCATCAAGGCTATCAAAACACCATTGATCTTCCCAATGAAGCCAATTTGTCTCCCCTACGATATGACACCATCCAGTTAGTGCAAAACGGATGTGCATTCCATGGACTTCATTCCAAAGATCCAAACCAACATCTCAAGGATTTCCTTAAAATCGTTGATTTAATTGACCTTGATGTTGATACTCGAGAGACGACGCAGTTGCGTCTCTTCCAATTCTCTCTACGTGATCAAGCTAGCAATCGGCTTGAGCGTCTACCCGCATGATCCATCTTGACTTGGGATGATCTTACTTCTCATTTCCTTACACAATTTTTCCCACCGGGGAGAACTACTAAGTTAAGGAATGGTATTTTGATGTTCTAACAATATCAAGGTGAAACTCTTTACGAATCGTGGACTTGTTTCAAGGAGTTACTCCAAAAATTCCCTCATCATGGCATTGATCTTTGGCTCCAAATCTAAATTTTCTATGATCATGTCAATTACTACACGAATCAAACCATTGACCATGCGGCCGGTGGAAAGCTTCGTCACAAGAATGCGAAAGAATCATGGGATATTAGAGAGGACCTAGCTCTTTATGAAAACGAATGTTGGAATGACCCTCATGAAGTTACAAGTAAAACGGTCAAGGAAATATCATTGCCTTCCAATGCTTCAAGAATTCTCAACCGTAGGAGCATTAAACTTGAAGATCAAGTTAAATTCTTGATGAGTTCCTACGAAGCTCCTAAACCTTCACGTCAAGTGAACAAGATCACTTCCACATGTGAATTATGTAGTGGTCCCCATGACACTCGTGATTGCATGGAAATCCTCGAACAAGCTTTTGCGGATTATTCATCCTCGTGTACAGACAGAGCGGGAGAGAAGTGGTTCACTTTCTAACACGAGCAAAACAATCTCGGTGATTCATACAACCCGTCTTGGAAAAATCACCCAAACTTTAGATTAGGGGTGCTCATCGGTCTAAAACCGGACCGGACCGACGAAAACCGGACCGGACCGAGACCGAATCCGGCAAAAACTCCGGACCGAGACCGAGACCGAATGAGGTCGGTCCGGTCCGGTCCGGTCCGGTCCGGTCGGTTTTGTCGGTCGGTCCGGTCCACAAGGCTAAATTTCAGGTTTTCGTCGGTTTTGGGTCCGGACCGGACCGGACCGAGACCGAATCCGGCAAAAATCCTAGACCGAGACCGGACCGCCGGTCCATCGGTCCGGTCGGTTTCGGTCCGGTCCGGTCGGTTTTGTCGGTCGGTCCGGTCCGTCCGGTCCGTTTGAGCAGCCCTACTTTAGATGGAGACAAGATCAAAATTCGTCTCAAAACAATTTTTCAAAACTACCAACTGTTTTCAACCAAACGGTTCGTCTTCAAACCGTACCTTTAAAAATAATCCTTCCTTTTCAAATAATTTCAATAATCTTGAAGGATTGGTGTCTAATTTTATGTCATCTCAAGAAGCTCGTTTGTCTAAGTTTGAAGTCGATTTCAAACAACAAAAAACAAGATGACAATTAAAATTGATAACTTGTTAAAGGCTCTTAATAATCAAATGGCAACCCCTTAAACTAAACCTACCAAGAACACAAGTGAGGGTCGTGAAATCAAAGATCCTTCCTCATCAAAACATGTTCACTTTGTCAACACCATCACTTTAATACCACCATGTAGGAATGACAAGGAATAAGAAAGTGGGATTTTAGTTGATGAAACAAATGACATTGAGGAAGAAATTAAGGATGATTTTGACAAGTTTTCCACAATGGAAGAATTAGCCTACCATAGGTATTTAATACATGATCCCTGCACATTCCTTCATAGAAGAATACCAATCATAGTGGGAGGTGACCCTTCAAATATTAGTGTACCATGTAATATATGACAAGTCCATATGTGGAAAGCTTACATTGACTTTAATTTTCCCATAAACATTATGACTAGAACGCACTATAATTGGATTATGAAAAAGCAATTAGTGACCAGAAGAGATCCCATTGTGAGAAAAATAAGTAATTTTACGGGAAGAGTTAATGGGATGCATGTATTTGTAGGAAATTTCACTTACATAACGGATTTCTTGATAGTTGAAGATATTAGTTCGGCAATAGATCCTTGCTTGTCACATGTTGTGTCAGTGAAACCGTTTGCGGACATTTCTAATATGACTTATGACCCATCACTTGGAATAGCCAAATTCATGGATGAGAATGACGAGATTGCTTATCAAATGCCCATAGATCGAGCAATGTCGACTAAATCCAAATCTAGAAAAATATTTTAAGCAATCGTTCTATTATAGGAGTGATAATGAGAATGTGACGGATGATGGAGTCACGTAATAAGCCATGACTTTGAGTCTAGCTACAAGACTCGTAAATAAATAAATAAAAGTGCTTCTTGGTAGGCAACCTATGTTTTTTATTATTTTATGTTTTAATTTTGTTTTTTGTTTGAGTCATATATGTTTCATCATAATTGTTTATATTTTCATGTTTCGAATAATTTGTGAAAATGCTTTATTTTATTTTTAACTTCGTCTTGATTGCATATAAAGGTATTTTATAAAAAAAAATAAGTGTAGGGAATTTTATATTTGTTTTAAAAGAACTAAATGCGAAATGAAAATTTAAAATTAATGATTAGCATATATTCTATCTTATTTGTGTGTTTGTTTGAGTCAAATGCTTGTATCGAGTCATAATGAATGTTTTGTAGAAAATTCCAGGTCTTAAAAGTTAGATTTTTCCATAAATTTTCCAGTAAACAAAATGAAACACTATGTAAGGTCATACTTGACGGTGTCAGGGTTTACACCTGACGGCGTCAGGCACTGTAGCAATAAATTTTTCTAGATTTTTGTTTATCTGATAAAACTTAATTTTTGAAAAAAATTCAGAATTTTTAATTTTCAGATTTCTGTAAACATTTATTTTGCAAGCTTTATATCTTATGCGCTTTCTAGTTTAGTTTTTATTATATGTAGTGTTTACCGCTGATTTTATGCAAGGTATCGTAATCACTTTCTTAGTGATTTACAGGTTATATTGGATAAGAAGATAAGATTATCAAGTGATATGTACTTATTGGATTTATCTTCTTGGAGGAGGATTTGACAGTATTTCCTTTCCGTTCATACCAAGCTAATCAGGAGAGTACTAGTTTCTTTTGTCTCTTTTATTTTTCCTGTTATCATATCTTTGATACTTTTTAAGAACATTGGGGACAATGTTCAATTTAAGTGTAAGGAGGGTAAAAAGAGACACCTTAAAAAATAGTCACACAATTGCTATTCGTTTTTTTCTTCTAATAATTGTGTAATAAACCTAAAAAATACTTGTAAAGGTAATTTAAGCACCAAATTTAAATTTTTTTATGACATTTACTAGTGAAACTTTAGTCTTAATAAAGCGTTTCATGGATAGGAGTTATATAGCTAGCACAAAAACCCTACCACTCAAATTCCACCCCAAAAATGTGAGGTTCACCATTAGATATTTAGGATAAAGCATTCACCTTTAATGCTTATGAGGGTACCGGTAGTATTTAAATTCTAGAACTTGGTCTAGTGATGCATTCAGAGATTGCTAGTGAGATCGCATTCGTGTGTGATAAGACACATTAGGATAACCCTTGTTTTAAACATGTTTATTATAATTACGTTAGCTACATTGGTCAAGTAATTACCCCAAACCCTTGCTATGTACTCATTTTTAGTACAAGATACCCCTAGTGAACCCCTCTAAGCCTATCCTTTTCGCGGTTCTCGTGATATTTCGGTGGATTTCAAAATATTAATGAAGAGCATTGTTTATAATCCATCCCAAAATGTTACACCTAAATCGCATTAGCCTTCCTTGTATGCACTCATCTTTAGTGCATTATTGTTAAAACATATATGTTAAACCCTTAGTTAACTATCTAGTTGATTACATGGTTCCTAAGTTGAGTCATATCTTGTAAATATAGTTTTGAGATGATTGGAACTCATAGGTTTAGTAGTATTGTTATGGAGTAATGGAGAATAAAGTAAAAAATTATTACCCCTAAGTACGTTAATATTTAGGTATTCCATATTTAATGATCTTCTTAATTCGGGTCATTAGTTAGTTTTTATTGATGTACAAACTCAAGTGTAGGGATGCAACTATAAATCCCTTGGGTATTGATGTATTATTTTGCGGATGGTAGGGCAATAGTGTTTAGCAAAAAAAAGAAAAAAGAAAAAAAAAGAGAAAAAAAAGAGAAAAAGAAAGAGAAAAACATACGGACTACCATTCTGTTTTTTATTTTTGTTCAAGTCAAGAAAGAGTCAAGAAAAATACAAAAAGGGTTAGAATGAGTGTGTCGAGTTTTGGCATAGCAACGCCACTTTGACATGTAACTAACTTAGATAATTAGCTTGCCACCAGTAAATTTTCTCATATCCACAAAATCGTGTTTTCCTTACCCTTACATCTAACGTTACAACCCTTTAAAAGTCCTTTATGATAGTTTATTCTAGGTGCTTACGTCAAAGCGGTGGAGGTTTGATCCTTTATCAAGCCTATGGTAATCTATATGCTATGACAGCTAGAGAGTGTTTAATTTTCCCATTTCCATAGATGCTATGCAACCTATATACCCGAGAGATGTGAGAATCAAACACTTTATGTGAGGTGTTAGTATATAATTTTCGTACTTGTTTCGGCTATTGAGGAATGAGTTGTATTGTAAATTATCTTTTAACCAATGCTAAATGCCACATAACTTGTGAATTGATTAGGATAAAAGCACATTTGCTAGAGGACAAGCAAATCCCAAGTGTAAAGATATTTGATGAGGTGTAAAAAATGCATTTTTGAGGGATCATTTAACCTCTAAACTCGTATATATTTGATCATTTATTGCCCTAAATCGTTTTTATTTGAGTTTTAGGTACTTATGAAGCAAATGTTGGAAATTAAAATGTTTTTTTGGCTCATATGGACAAAAAAATGAAGAAAATGACCAAGTCACAAAAACGACCCTGAATAGGAGGTGAGACGGTATCAAAGATACAACGTGACACCGTCACTCTAAGAGTCACGAAGATGATCCAATTATAAATCTACAAGTGACGCTTCAGATGATGGTGATTGTCTAGAGCGATAGCTTCTCAACCCATAAGGTGACGTCATCACAACTAAGTCGGTGTAGTTCATGAAACCTTAATGATGGCGATCTGACGGCGTCACACTTTTAAAGTGACGCCATCACGGTTGTAATACTATATATATTTTTCATAGGATTTTCATTATATGTGACACATATTGGTAAGACTTTGGAGAGACCTTTTAGGTGCACAAATTTTACAGCTTTTGTATGGGTTTTTAGCCCCCAAAACTCCATGTTTTAATTGAAGATAAGTTATTTATCCTTTAATCATTACTATATGTCTATGAGTTGTGTGATTAATTGTTTATCTTCTTTTCTCTTTAACATGCTAGGCTAGATCTATTAGTGTTTGTTTAGTATTGAATGAAACCTAGTTATTGATTATTGATTGTTGTCTCTTGTTTAATTAGTTGTTATCGCGTTAAGATCTTAGGATCAGGATGTTTACTTGAACGCCCAACTAAATTCTCCACTATAGTGCAATAGATGGTTTGTTCGTTGTATTGATTGCATGAATTGCAGCCGCTGACATTAAGGGTCTTTATGAGTCCTATATATTCTTTGCTTTAGGAATTGTGGTCGCTGACATTAAGGTTCTTAACGAGTCCTATACATTCATAGAGTTAGGGAATTTGGCACCTCCCTACGACTGATATTAAGGAATACAACGCGCTAATTAAAACAAGGATATGACATTTCGACTAATCAATAGATATAACTAGGGAGTAGTAAGATTCTAAGTAAACACATTTACTTATCATATGAGTTCACCAATTTACTTTTATGCATATTTAGTTAAAGTAGTTAATTAGTAGTTATAAAACAAAACTCTTCAAACCCCGAGATTTTTAATTGCTTTCTAAAAAATATAAAAAGACCAAAAATAATCATCCCTGAACCTTTAGTCTTAATTAGTCATATACTTCGAGCCTTCACAACACTATTCTCCTAAAGAACGATCAATTTCCCGTGTCTTACCTGTACTACACTACAACGGTTAGGTACACTGCCTAGAAAAATTGCAAAACTTCTTGTGTTTACAATTATCCGCATCAGTGACGTACTCACTTGTGAAAAATAACTAACTCCAGGCTATTTATAGTCACATAGGAGAATAAGTTTTAATAACTTAACATAACTAGACCTTACACTATAAAAGTGTTTAAGAGTAGATTATTTTATTCTTAACAAATTATCTCCTGAATGTATTTGAGATCACACTCGTAATTCCTTTTTGTCTGTTGAGTATCAATCAATATAACTTTTTGCGCAAAATAAAAACTCTTGTTTTACGTATGAAATTATCGTCCTTTCATATAACATCTTGCTTATCGAAAGAAATAATGGGTGCATGTTTCTTAGATCCCTTGGTGAGGGTGCGTTATGGCTAAAACACTAGCTTATGGCCCAAATCATCATATGGATAGTCGTGTTATAGGGCCCGTCGCCGCCCCCACCAGCCAAGTTATAGCAACTTTTGTTTTCTTTATATCATTTTAACACATACTTATCTCTTCAACACAATATACTTTTTATCTTCAAAAAGATACATTCTTATTCAACGAGGTTGGCGCAGGACCAACACTTTGCGGTCGGGCGTCGTTTATCGCGTTGGTTATTGCACAATATTTTTTTATGAGTAGATGGTATATGTTTTTTGTATTTTGTTTTTAGTTTTGACACTTTTACCTTCTTTTTGTGCTATTATTGTTAGTTACTATATTGGTATAACCAAAACAATTACTCCTTATGTTCAGTATTTGAAAAAACTATTTGTGTATTTTAAGTAGTTTATTAGCTAATAGATTTTTTAGAGTGGTTTTGATAGTACTTATTTTCTTGGGGAAGCTATATCATCATTGCTCTGCATTTTGCTTCTGGATTATTAAACCATTGGTGCATTATTAGTGTTTATATCATTCTGATTTCGTTTTCTCATTCATTTCTTTTACTCTTTAATTTGAAAAAAAAACGATATCATGGCTGGGCGTTTTTCTCTGTATGATTATTTAAATTTTGCGGCTAAATCAAAGGCGATGAAGGATATTTTGTTAGTTCATTATGGGAGAGAACTCCAAGCCACTTTTAGCAATGAAGAGGATTTAAGGCATAAAGTTGTTGAGATCATTTATCGTTGTAATTATCGGGGGAAGATAATGAACCAGGTTGAAAGAATGTGTGGTTCCACTGCTGCTGGTCAAGAGCTTATGGATTGAAGGAAGTTGCAACAGGAGGATCTTAGTGAAGCTGCAAGGATAATGATTATGGTTACCAAGAAGCAAATCTATCTACGTGATTTGTTCATCTTTATCATGAAGCTTGAATAAATGGAGGTTGAAGAAATGGTGCAGTGATGTGGTAAATGGCTTAGTTATCTATTATCTTTCTTTTGGGGTTTTGGGGTATTTTTTATGTTAGTTAAGTATCATGGTTTAGGTTGGTTAGTTTATTTTAGGGTTTGGTGAAGCTACTTTTGTCCAGTCTTTGTGAAGCTTTTATGACGTTGAACATTTGTCTTTTTGGGTAAATGATGGGTATAGTCACTTAAACTTTGTTAAAAGTGTCTGTAATCATAAAAGTGTTTGTAACTAGCCTTTTGATGTATTTACGCTTTGTCCCTGTGACTTTGGTGGGTAGTTTGTATGTAAATGCAATCAACTTATGAATGTAATGGTGGTTATTGTTCTATATATGTTTTTTTTTCGTTTAGTTGATGGTTTTAAACATTGTGTTTATAAATACATTTGTTTATATGTAGTTGAAACTATGAAAAATGTTTCTTTTGAAAAAAATTTCTTTTGTTAGTTAACATCTGGTATTATTTTGGTAACAGTAACTCAAATAGGCAAAACCAAATGGAAAAAACATTTATATTTTTTTTCATTTGGTTTTGAAAAACATATGGCTTTGACTATTTAAGAAACATTTTATTTTTGGGTTATCGAACAAAGTTTAGTATTTTTTTTGTCTATCCATGGCTACTTTTATTTTGCTTACGGAATTGTATGTTGCTGTTGATTCTGGATCTTTGAAAGATCAGATCCGGTTATGTTTTGAAAGGGAAATTCAATAGGAAAGAGAATGGGAAATGCTGGTGTGTGCTCCTTGTTTGTACTTTGCTGAGCGTAAAACTTATCATGATGACTTGATCTGTGAGTTTCAGCTTTTTGGAAATAGTGCGGTTGCTGCTGATTTTATTATCTTTTTAAGGGAGATACAGGTCTTTGAGTGGGACAAATTGGGTAGTTTTCATAATATGGTCCCAAAGTCGTATGCCCGTATCCGTGAAAGGAGGCGTTATGTTAAAAGGATCTTGGGCTTGTGAACTTGCGAGCAGATTGATGCAGGTTTTACTGACCACGCTTTAATATTTATATTGTCTCGTTATACCTTTGGTCTACCCTAATGCACTAACGGGCAGTGTACCCGGTCGTGTGTAGTGTAGTAATCGGTAAAACCGAGGTCGTCCCAAGAGCTATGTGTGCGGATTTAAACTAAGTCTAGGTGTCACAGATTTAATATGATTTCAATATAATTAACTACTAAAGCAAATAAAGGCGAGGGTTGTGATCAATAGAGGAGAGGGGTGCTAACCTAGTTATCATCCTAATTAGTAATGTTCACGTCTAATTACTTCCAATTACTTCAGGTGGGGTCAAATTCGCTAGGACAGCATTTGGTCAGTTCGTCCTAACCTATCAGCAAAGGGTCCCACTAGAGAAATCAGGTGACCCGTCATAAGTCCAGTTGTTTTTAGTCTCCTAAGCCAAGTCATTAAGTACCGCTACATGCTGGATTCATAACAGTGAGTACCCGTGCACTAGCAACTTAAACACTCACCATCTACTTCTTAAGTTCATCCAAACGGTAGGTGATCAGTTGGTCAAATCACACAAGTAGAAAGGTTCGTCAGTTGGTCATATCTTACCCTTCTCGTCTCGGTCTACTTACTTAAGGTCAGTTGGTCATATCTCCTAAGTAACTAGCCACTACCGACATTCAAAACTACCAAAACAAGGGTAGCTACCAATAAAGTATGCATGCATACACTTAGAAATAATTATACGGAAGCAATGTAAACGCAAACAAAACAATTAAGGAATCATAACTAGGCCAGCACCAGAGGTGCTTAGCCGCTCATATTAACTAAAACAATCGATTCAATGTTTAACATTATGAAATACATAAATTGAAAGTAAAGAAAATATTGCTAATGCTTATCGTAGGGGAGTGATTCCTCCCTTGGAGATAGCTTCGTATGCTCCTCTAAATCTACCTTCGACTTCTACTCACGTTCACTTTGTGTTGTGTGTGTAATGGGATGCTTTGAAATGCTGGAAATCGTTGGGTATTTATAGGCCAGATCTGATTACGGCGTAACTAATTATAAGAGTTACGCCGTAACATCTAATTCTTCGTATTTTGCACCAAAACAGCTAGTTACGGCGTAACTATGGAAGGAGTTACGCCGTATCTTCAATAAATCTTGGTTACGCCGTAATTGATGCAAGAGTTACGGCATAGCTTGCAGCGGCGCGGAACATCATTTGACCTAGTTGGTTACGCCGTAATCTTTGGGAGAGTTACGCCGTAATCTTCTGTTGAGTTGGTTTTCTGAGCCACGCTTTAGTTACGGCGTAATGTGAGAGAGGAGTTACGCCGTAACTGCTTCAAAATGAGCATACTATGATAAATATTTTATAAATTCTCCAAATCCGCGTCTCTTTAGGTTCAATGCTCGTATTTTACCTGAAAGTGAAATATATAGGAAAACAAGCGTAAATCCATATAAATGATATAAAATACGGGCATTATCGGGGGAAATTGACAATTAATATTCAGGACTATTTGATGTTATCAAATATCCCCCCACTTGAACTCTACTTGCCCTCAAGTAGACCTTATTAGATAGATTCCTAAAAAGATATCTCCCATTACCTGGAAAATATAAGTTTACAAATCCCTTATACTAGAATAAAACAAAACCGAACACCTCACGAAATGGGAACAAAACACTCAAATCTCTCAACTATTCTAAGTGTGAATTTCGGGGTGATCACTCATTGCACAGTCATAGCATGTATTCTATCATAAGCTTGGCGGTTACACAAATCTCCACCACTAGAGTTAAGGACAAAACAATTCTCGAAGGCAATATGGGTAGATACGACAAAGGTTAAGGGTGATTTGTCATTACTAACATGTCATGGCGAAGTAAACAAAATCAATGATACATGACCAAATCCATGACCAAGACACCAAAGATTGCTCGCTGCATCACCCAAACACGCTTCATGACTAAAGGGTAGGATAAGACATGGGATAAAATTGGTGTAAAATAAAATCAAGCAAATAGTCTAAATCTACAACTAGGTCATCACCACTTACCGTCTGCCCAAAGTTCAAGTTTCGAAGTCAAGAAACCGGATCATGATATAATCAGGTAGATGTGCCATTAGAGGACGTCATGATGGGCACACTTCCAACTTCATTCTTCAAATGTGACCGAGGTGGCCTCCTCGATACTAAATCTATATTAAGCTCATAACAATAGTGCTTATAACCTCGCACTTTACAAAAAAATGAAAACAATAACTATAATAATTTTTTTTTCGAATCACTTCATCATTCATTTATTTTAACATAACATTATAACATAACATCCCCCCACTTGAGATGAACAATATGATAATTTGGGGGGTCTTCAATAATCTTTAAGGATATGTCGTCGACGAGAGCATGATTCCCAAACCCTTCCAATTGAACCTTTGTTAGCCTTAATAGTTTTATTAGAAGTGATGGTCATTCACGTTTAGGAACTTTGTATCGTGTGTTAGATATCGTGATAGAATAGTCAACGGGCTCGTGGATTGGGATAAGCTAATTAGTTAAAAGATAAACTAAGCCTAGCCGTTTATAAGCTTATTTATCCCACGTCCAAATCCAATCCAACGAAGCCCATACAAAGCCCAAGGAAAGCCTTTAGGGCAACTTGTGTCTTGTACTATAAATACCCCTCAAATGGTCATTTGAGGGGTGTGCTTGAAAGTGTGTGTGTGTGTGTATTTTCTCTCTCAAGGAATATACAACTTATTGTTTGCATATCTTAACATCATACACGGATTTTATATCATCAAGTCACCAAACATCTTTATCTTTTCTTTCTTTATACGCATAGTATTTGTGTTGGGTTTCACGAGTTCTACGCATAACTTTGGTTAACGTGGGTATTACGTGATAAGGTTGATATTCGTAGTGGTCCTACAATTGGTATCAATCGCCTAACAATGGTTTAGGAGTGTTTGTGTTTGTTTTGAAGGGTTACGCGTAAAAGGCTCTCGTTATACGTTTTTGTCACGCTTAAAACTTTAATTTTTGCACTCAAAAATTCAAGATTCTTGTGGTTTAAGGTTTATTTGGTGCTAAAGTTTCAGTTTTTTGCAAAAAGTTTGAAGCTTTACGTGTTTTTCTTCATTTTTAAGCTCGTATTTGGTTTATTGGTCATTTCTACTCGTAACTTTTCTATGCACTTTGGGTGAAAAAGGTCAACATTTTTGAGTTATTCGAGTGTTTTTAAGGATATCTGTGCAAGACAAATCGGTTGAATCATTGAAATTTTTTTACGAGTAGGTCAAAACCCTAGTTCTACTCGTAAGAAAGTCAACTACGCATAGTTTTCTACTCGTAACTTTTTGGTGAAGAATCTTCGTGCTCTAACGGTGACTCAGTGCTTCCCTCACTTGGATAAGTGTGTGGAACACTTCGACTTTTGGATATCTCTTACACTGTGATAGTGTAAAGGATTTTTGGGCAAAACCCTAATCTTACGCATAAGTTTCGACTTACGCGTAGAATACTTTACGCATAAGCATTTTTCTTACGCCTAAGTTTTTCTTACGCATAAGCTAAATCATACGCATAACTTTTTCTACTCGTAACTTTAAACCTACGCATAAGATCCTACGCCTAAGGAATCCTACGCCTAAGATCCTACGCATAAGATCCTACGCCTAAGTTTCTACTCGTAACTTGTGTTTCTACGCCTAAGCTCTTTCTACGCATAAAGGTTTAAAAAAAATAATAATAAACGTTCAATTTTTACGCGAAATTCAAATTTTGGTTTAACTGTGAAAATTTTGGTCAAAAATTCAAATTTTTGGGCCTAAATTCAAATTTTGCGTCAAAATTGTCATAACTCAAATTTTTCTTACGACCTTAGAATTGATTTTTATAGTGAATTTCAAATTTTGGGCGAAAATTTTTAAGAACCGAGTTTACGCGTACGACTTTCAGAATCACCTCAACCGAGCTTAATCATCATCAACCACAACTCCTTTATCGTTGAATCGATCCTACATCAACTTTATCAGATCATACCTTCATCAATGGCAACTCAACAAGACATTCATGCAGCCGGTGCCGAAAACCGTCCTCCTATGTTGGAAAAAGGTGGTTATCTTCAATGGACAAGTCGAATGCTTCGTTACATCAAGACAAAACCTAATGGAAAATTGATGATCAAATCCATTCAGGATGGACCCTTCATACCTCGACAAGTCCAAGACCCTGGAAATGCTAATGCAACACCTCCCACCCCACCATTTTTTCGTCTTCAAAAAGAATCGGAATACTCTGAAGAGGATCAGAAGAAAGTCGAAGCAGATGACATGGCAATTCATATTATCCAACTGGGTTTACCAATAGACATCTTTGCTGCGGTAGACAGTTGTGAAACTGCTTTCGATATGTGGGAACGTGTTAGACGGCTTTGTCATGGAACAGAAATTGGTCAACAAGACATGGAGAACAAGCGGCTAACTGAATGGGAAAAGTTTACTTCCACTCCAGGAGAATCCATTGAATCATACTATGGAAGGTTTTGCACTTTGATGAATGAGCTAATCAGAAACAAGCTGACACCCAGAACTATCGTTCAAAACATCAAGTTCCTGAACAATCTTCCAGAAGAATGGGGACGATATGTAACTATTGTCAACCAAACAAAAGACTTACATCAGGTGAACTTTGATCAACTAAACGATTTTCTGAAACAAAACCAAAATGAAGTGAATGAAGTCAGGAAAGAAAGATTGGCAAAGAATCATGATCCATTGGCACTAATTGCAAAGACTCAAACTCCAGTGAATACACAACAACAAGCTTCATCATCTTCCAACAACAACAACTTGCAGCAATTCATTCCACAACCACAACAACAATTCTATCCAGAACAACAATACCAGGAACAAAGAATCACTGATCCTGAAAATGACCCAGAAGCGACCTTGCAACAGATATACTCTTTCTTGGGTAACGCACTCAAAAGTCGCTATTCCACACCAACTAACAACAACCAAAGGATTTCGTCAAACACTCGCAACAGGCAAATTGCACAGCCGGGTGTGAATATGGGTAATCAAGGACAAATGGTTGGAGTTATTGGGAATCAGCAGGGATATGCTACTGGATTTCGTATGGGTAATCAGGCGGCTCCGTATCAGGGTAATCAGTTGGGTCAGAATGTTGGAAATCAGATGGGTCAGAATGTTGGGAATAGAGCAGTTGGTAATCAGAATGGGAATGTTGCAGCTCCAGTCGTTGGGAATTATGGAAATGTGAATCAGGGTAATCAGATTAAGTGTTACAAATGTACAGGAGTGGGTCACATGGCAAGAAACTGTCCCACTAAGCCGCACAAAAAGAATGGTGATTTTCTTCGGAAAGCTGCTTTGTTAGCAGATAAGCAAGAAGCGGGGTTACAGTTGAGTGCTGAGGAAATTGACTTTTTCGCTATTGTGGATGAATTGGAAGACCTCGAGGAACTCAATGCGAATTGCATCTTCATGGCAAATCTTCAGGAAGCTAAGTATGACACTAAGTCAGACTCACCTCCTGTCTATGACGCCAATACAGTATCTGAGGTACCAATCATTGATACATGCTATAACAATGTCATATTTGATGTGTTTACTCATGACAAACAGAATTCTGTGACGCCAGCACCTACTTATGATACATATATGGACAATCCGAGTTGTAGCAATACTAACTCTGAAACTCCAGATGTGGATCCTAATGGAGGCTGTGTGGCACAAAATACTGAGACTGATGAGGAAACACGTGCTTATTTTGAATCATTAATCCATAAATGTGGCATTGAAATTGAGAAAGTGAGTAAGGTCAATCGCGAAGTTAAGGCCGCGAATGTTAAATTGACTGCTGAGCTTGAGAGTTACAAGGAGAACGCAAAAGCCTTTGAATTTCAGAAAAACAAAGAATCAGAATTAGAAATTGGTTATCGAAATTTGGTTTCTAAAGAACAACTTTTGCAAATCAAGTATAACACACTTGATGTGAATTTGAACTTAAAAATTAAATCTTTAAACAAGGAAATTTCTGATTTAAATAACCAACTTTCTAAACAAAAAGAAATGTTTTCTAATCTTGAAAAAGAGAAGAAGCAGTTGATTACTGATTTTTCAAAACGAGAAGACTCTCTTCTTGATGAAATTCTTGATAAAAATGAGAAAATCCAAACTTTGGAAAATTTGCTTCTTAAAACGGGTCATTCTGCTCAAACAATCAAGATGCTTTCTAATCAAGTAAATCCGCGTTTTCATACTAATAATAGAATGGCACTTGGTAACGACCCTTCTTCGTTCCTCAAGAAAGCTCAGAAATCTCAGAATGTGTTAAACAATGGAAATGTTTTGCATAAACCCATAACTGTTCGTGATTCTCTTGAAACGTTGGAACTATCTGAGGAGAGTAGATCAAAAATGAAACAAAAGAATCTGGAAATCAAACCTATTGATTATAACAAATGGAACAAAATTAACGGAATTACTTTTGTTAATCAAAAAGAAAAGTCAAAGTTCTCCATCACAACAAGTGTTTCAAACAAAGAGTCAACACCTGTTTCAAAATCTGTTTCAAAACCAGTTGTTGTCTCAAATTCTCTTTCGAACATTGAACAAATGTCGTCAAATAATCCTTTTAACACAAGTGATGCGAGAAGTATTTTAGACAATGTGAAAACTAGAATTGTGGATCTTCAAGACACTGTTAAAACTAAAACCACTATTACACCTAACAACTGGTTCTCTAGTTTTGACATCGAACAAAGAAAGTTTTTTGAAACTCAAATTGCCCCTCAGCTGAATGCCATCAGTGCAAGGGTAATTCATTTTGAACAAGCGTTTTTGAAAGAAACAACTGACTTTGTCAAGGACCATAAATCCCTGGTAAAGCAAGCTAATGCCTGTGTTGAACAAATCAAAGTTTTGGAAACTTTAAATGACTCTCTCTTCGAAGATGTTCTGACTACTGATATTATGTCCATCATTTTGCAAACATATTCTGTTGAAGATCATGAAAGACTCCAGTCTGAGACCTCCGAAATTGTTTCAAAATATGAAAAAGCTCTTGAAAAACTTGAAAAAGAAAATATCTCATATTTTAAACAACTTGATCGAAAAACTGAGGAATGCAAGTATGACAAATTGTCGTATGAGCGTGCCTACAATGAAATGAAAGCGAAAAATGATCTTTTGAGGGCTCAGCTGGAATGTCAAAAAGGAAAGGCAGTGGATACTAAGATTACAAAACCATTGACTGAGGAGAAAGCAAATGTTCCCAAACCGGTTTCAAAACCAAAAATGTCTGTTTCTATGCCTCCTCCAAAAGTCAATGAGAAAAATGTTTCTTCAAAACCAGTCACTCCACCTGCCTTGCCTAAACATAATGTTGATAAAGGGAAAGCGGTTATCGAGAAACCAAAAGTTTTAGCTCCTGGCCTTTTTAAGATGAGTACCACTAATGCGTCTGCCTCCACATCTAAAACATATGGAACAAACGACATAAGTTTAGAAAAGCACTCTAAAGAGACTAGGATAGCTGAAACCACTTCTCTAGAAAAAAATGTGAATCCTAATGAGTGTGCCTTACCTTCTACAGGACTAGGAAGCACCTCTAGGAGCAGCAGACTAAAGCCTAAGAGCAATTCAAGGAACAATAGAGTCTCGCTTGCCTCTAAGAGTAGTCGCTTGAATAAAGAGAAGAAAGTAGAAGAACACCCTAGGAATTTACCGCTTTGTAATAAGAAAGACATTTCATCTGAATGTAATGAACCTATGAAATCTGCTAAGTTTAATGAATCTGTTTGTTTAACTGGCAAGAAATCTTTATCTAATGTTCATGATGATTGTGTTTCTAAGAATGAGATTGTTAAGCCTGTTAAGAAGAATGTTCCCAAAAGAACTTATGCTAAACGAATAGGAAGACTAGTCGCGAGACTTAGGCTTTACACTACTGATAGAGAGCATAATGTTTACTTTAGGGATGACATTTGGAAACCCACGGGTAGAACTTTCACACTCGAGAATGGTAGAATGAGTAATGCACCTGTCTTACCAATAGATGACTTCTATGAGTGTGATCAGGATTTTACCTCTAACCCAAAGGAACCAAAATCGAAACGGTTTCCAAAATCTTCTTCTTCTGTAATTGGCAGGTTATCGAAATATGTCTTTGGATCGTCGACTCGGGTTGCTCCAAGCACATGACCGGGAATCTGAAGCTGCTGATCAATTTCGTCTGGAAATTCATGGGAACCGTACGTTTCGGAAATGATCATGTAGCAGCTATCATGGGTTATGGAGATCTACATTTCGGAAATTATTTGATCACTCGGGTTTACTATGTCCAAGGGTTGGGACACAATTTGTTCTCAGTCGGGCAGTTCTGTGATGCAGATTTAGAGGTTGCTTTTAGGAAAAATGCTTGCTTCGTTAGAAACTTGGATGGCACTGATCTCTTAACTGGGAATCGTGATACAAACTTGTATGCTATCGACATTAACCAAATGGCCTCTTCATCACCAATATGTCTTATGACAAGAGCATCTGGAACACAATCCTGGTTGTGGCACAGAAGGTTATCCCATCTCAATTTCGACACCATCAACAATCTTGCCAAAGACAACATCGTCAACGGACTTCCAAAGTTCAAATACACCAAGGATCACTTATGTCCATCATGCGAACAAGGAAAAAGCAAAAGAGCATCATATAAACCCAAATCCGTACCTAGTTCGGAAGCTAAGTTGCATATGTTGCACATGGACTTATGTGGCCCAATGAGAGTTGAAAGCATTAATGGGAAAAAGTATATTCTTGTTATCGTCGATGATTATTCGAGATATACATGGGTTAAGTTTCTGAGATCAAAAGACGAAGCACCAAGCATCATCATCACCTTTTTGAAACGTATTCAAGTACTTCTTCAAACTCCAGTAAGGGTTGTAAGAACAAACAACGGCACAGAATTCACTAATCAGGAGTTAAGAGATTATTTTGAAGATGTTGGAATTACTCATCAGACATCAGCTGTTAGAACTCCACAGCAGAATGGGGTAGTTGAAAGAAGAAATAGAACTCTTGTGGAAGCTGCTCGCACAATGCTAATTTATTCTAGTGCACCGTTATTTCTATGGGCTGATGCTGTTGCCACTGCTTGTTTCACTCAGAACCGATCCCTTATCCATCCAAGATTCAATAAAACCCCATATGAAATTGTGAACAACAGAAAACCGGATATCTCTTACTTTCACGTGTTTGGCGCTTTGTGCTATCCTACGAATGACAGAGAAGATCTTGGAAAACTGAAAGCAAAAGGTGATATTGGAATCTTCATTGGATATTCAAATAACTCGAGGGCATTCAGGGTGTATAACAGAAGGCTAAGGAGGATCATGGAGACGATGAATGTGACGTTTGACGAACTTTCACAAATGGCTTCTGAGAGACTCGCTCTAGAACCCGCACTAAACCGACAGACTTCTGGACACATCAGTTCAGGACTCGTACCTCAAAGAGCTCAATCAACTTCGTTTGACAATCCTAAAGAACAAGAATGGGAGAATTTCTTCGAGTTAATGTTCGATGAATACTATGGTGGAACTTCGACAAATGCATCAAACCATCATTCCGCTGCACCCGCTCAAAATCATCCTCCACCACCAACAGAAGATGCATCTACAATGGTCGAAACCAATGCACCAACTCCATCAACATCATCTACACCTACTCAAGTTATTGCACCCGTTCTACCAGCAGTTGATGAGCAAAACCAAAACCGGAACGATGCAACGTTAGATGCAGACTTATTTGAAAACCCGTTTGCTACGGAATCAGCTGAATCTTCCTCAAGCTTATGAGAACCATCTAACTCGCATACGTATAACCAACGGTATCCTTCTACTCTGAAGTGGACAAAAGACCACCCAATTGAACAAGTTATTGGTGAACCTTCAAGGCCAATTCAGACGAGACGCCAACTTGCCACAGACTGCGACTTGTGCATTTACCTTTGCTCAATTAGCAATCTAGAGCCAAAGAACATTCGCGAGGAAATGGCAGATCCCGCATGGATAGAAGCGATGCAGAAGGAACTTCTCCAATACCGTCTTCATGACTCTTGGGAAATGGTTCCAAGACCCATTGACGTTCGCGTCATTGATCTCAAGTGGTTATGGAAAAAGAAAGGGATGAAGAGATGACTGTAATTCGCAACAAAGCTCGTCTTGTGGCCAAAGGATATAGACAAGAGGAAGGGATAGACTTTGAAGAGTCATTCGCGCCGGTAGCTAGACTAGAAGCAGTCAGGATATTCTTGGCCTATGCAGCTCACAAAAACATCACGGTTTATCAGATGGACATTAAGACCGCGTTCTTGAATGGAACTCTGAAAGAAGAAGTGTACGTGAGTCAGCCAGAAGGCTTCATAGACATGGAACATCCAGACTACATCTACAAACTCAAAAAGGCAATCTATGGTTTAAAACAAGCTCCTAGAGCGTGGTATGACGAACTGTCCTCTTTCCTTATCCAAAACAATTTCACCAAAGGCACAGTTGATCCTACCTTGTTTACACAAAAATGCAAAAACGACATTTTGATTATTCAGATTTATGTGGACGACATCATCTTTGGGTCCACTAATCCGAAGCTTTCAAAACATTTTGAAAATCTCATGAAAAGCAAATTTGAAATGTCCATGATGGGGGAACTAAAATTCTTTCTTGGTTTACAAATACATCAGTCCCCTCGTGGAATTTTTATTAATCAAGCTAAGTATACAACTGAGATTTTGAAAAATCATGGTATGGATAACTGTGACTCGGTCGGAACACCAATGGTAACTTCACCAAAAATTGGAGCCGATTTGTTTGGGAAACCTATTGATCCGAAGAAATATCGGAGCATGATTGGTTCTCTCATGTATCTTACTGCTAGTCGACCAGATATTCATTTTGTTGTTTGCTTATTAGCACGGTTTCAGGCTAAGCCTACCGAACTGCACCTCAAAGAGGTTAAACGGATCTTTCGGTACCTGAAGACATCCATTCACATGGGACTTTGGTATCCGAAGGAATCCGGATTTGATCTAATTGCCTTTTCAGATGCGGACCACGCAGGTGATCAAGTTACAGCAAAAAGTACATCTGGAGGAGCACAATTTTTGGGTGAAAAGTTAGTCAGCTGGTCTTCAAAGAAACAAGATTGCACTGCACTTTCAACCGCTGAAGCTGAGTATGTGTCTCTATCTGCGTGTTGTGCTCAAGTTCTATGGATGAGAACACAACTCACAGATTATGGCTTTACTTTCGATAAAATACCTATGTATTGTGACTCGAAAAGTGCCATAGCCATATCATGCAATCCTGTTCATCACTCAAAGACTAAGCATATCCGTGTCCGCTATCACTTCATCAAAGAGTACGTCGAAAATGGTACTGTTGAATTATTCTTCGTGAAGACTGATTACCAACTCGCCGATCTATTAACTAAAGCCCTTCCAAAAGAAAGGTTTGAGTATTTAGTTCGACGAATTGGAATGCGAAGCCTAACCCCTGAGGAGTTAGAACGTCTTCTCGAATCTTCTTGAAAATGATTTTTCCAAAAAGCTTCGCTGTAAATATTTTTGAAAAACAAAATACAAAATTTGAAAAACCAACAAAAGCAAAATATAAAAATATAAAATCTTTAAAAAATACAAAAACAATATAAAATCAGAAATCCAAAAATATTCTTCTCACGACATGTCTCTTGTATAATCGATATTCTGTACGTTTCTAGAAATGTCATTCAACAATGATACGGGCATGTACAGATGCTTGAGCGAGAGTTCTTTAATTTGTTTTCAAAACATGTCGTTTCTCAAAATTTCTTCAAATAATGGCTTTCGTATACATCAGTACGAAACCCGGACCGAAATGATGACTTTTGATTACTTTCAAATCAAAACTCGTGCTTTGATCGAAAAATGAGGTGTACGCTTCAGTGCACTACATTTAAAAATGGTGAGAAATCATCATCATCTTGAGCACCTTTTCAAGATTGTTCAAAAAGATTTTCAAAATCTTTCAAAATATTTTGTGCTCAAGATAACTCCCTCTAAAACCCTTTAATTGAATATGCTTTATTAAAGGGGGAGTATAAAACAAAATGTTCCAAATTCATGCTTAAATAAAATCCGTTTGTCTCCCCAAAAGATTCTAAAATGTTTTTTAATCCGTTGATATCAAAAATATCACATATATGCTATTTTTGAGGGGGAGGAGACGTGATTAAAATGTGATCAAAATCGTTGTTTGAATCTCAAAAGAGCTCGACTCAGTTGAAACCAATGAATTGACGGGAATCAAAATCATGTACCATCTCGAGAAACTTTCTATGGACTTGACCAGGACGGGTAATAATTTCAAGCTAGTTCTCTAGTGATGTAAACGTGTCTCGAATCGGTCTAGTTCATTTAAAGTCAATCAATTCAAAAAGTGCGAACTCTACCCTCTATGTGCAGATTTCTGTCAAAACTTATAAGCACATATGAAGGGGGAGTGTTTCTGAAAATATAAAACTCTCGGAATGTCTCAAACATGTTTTCTATCATAAACACTCTGAGAGATTTTTCATGAAAAATGGTTTTATGGCAACAATAGGACAGTCATGGAGTTATAAGGTGACTATGAATAGGAAATTCGTCCTATGATCCGTCAGAGCCGGAGGGATCTACCCAAGGACATCACCAATAGTGTAGAACTAGAAGTCCTTAGGAATGATTGAAAAAAGGAGTAAAGTGAGAAAGGAGAAAGAAGGGGTTGAAGAATTAAAAAGAAAATTAAAGAAAGGGTGAAAAGAAATAGCCCTCCATATTCAACCTTAGGGCAGAAACCGGGTTCAATACATATGCTACTGGTTGTCACTCGATGACACAGGTATTGAAGACCAAGACGTCATGGACCCAGTGACGCACTGCACTAAACCTTCTAGCCACTCGATTCCTCTCAAAAGGGATTTGTTTCATTCTCACTGGGAACCCTACATAATCTATCGACTTTCTCTTAGAGATTGTTGGTATTGAAGAAGGAGACCCTCTCCCTAGTCTCCGCTCAGGAAAACCAAAATGCACTAATTGAGTCTAGAGCCACGAGATTCATCAAAAGATCTCATAGGAACACTTGACATGACATCGCTTGCTGTTCATCAATAAGGGCACAAGTGATATATTATAGAGTCCTACGCAGATCTTAGCAATCTGCCAGAACATTTATGAGAAGTTTCACATCAGTGATCTTCAGTGATTGAATGGAAACTCCTGCCAGGGTCAACATCAAGCAGCCCTGACAGCAGGTCACTTCGGTAATTCTCCGTGGATTACGCTTAGTGTGTCTCAAACGGTCTACAGTCGTGGGGTGATGCTTCGGTATACCTCAGTGACTCATCTGAACTGTAGATGTACTTCGGTATATCGCGTTATCTCACTTGTGGGACTCCAGTTCAGGAACGGCCTCTGTGAGAATTAGAGACGTGTTTTCACACTATGCTGTTAACACCCTCAAAATTCAAACTTGTAAGTGTCGGAATCCGCTTATTACTAACAATGTTTTATGTTTTCTTCTTATGGAAGCTCCGGAGCGGATGGATCGTGCAGACTCGCCACATGCTCATACCAACAACACATGAAAGTTCTCATCAAAATCAAAGGCAACACAAAGTCAAAGAGGATTCTTCGTCAAAGTCAAAGAATCTACAAAGTATAAAGACTCGAGAACTACATCATTGGTAACCAAAAGACAAATAGAAGTGTGAGCATGGTGGAGAAAGACGTGGAGACACCTAACCAACGAAGTTGACAACGGCAAACAACCACATTATCTGATCACAAAGCATGAAGGAACAAATAATCAAGACTATTCTATATCTACACGCAAAGTTCAAGCTCAAGGAAAGTAGAGACCTAATCAAGTGGAGCATCGTTTGAATGACCACCCCTTAGGGGGAGATTGTTAGCCTTAATAGTTTTATTAGAAGTGATGGTCATTCACGTTTAGGAACTTTGTATCGTGTGTTAGATATCGTGATAGAATAGTCAACGGGCTCGTGGATTGGGATAAGCTAATTAGTTAAAAGATAAACTAAGCCTAGCCGTTTATAAGCTTATTTATCCCACGTCCAAATCCAATCCAACGAAGCCCATACAAAGCCCAAGGAAAGCCTTTAGGGCAACTTGTGTCTTGTACTATAAATACCCCTCAAATGCTCATTTGAGGGGTGTGATTGAAAGTGTGTGTGTGTGTGTATTTTCTCTCTCAAGGAATATACAACTTATTGTTTGCATATCTTAACATCATACACGGATTTTATATCATCAAGTCACCAAACATCTTTATCTTTTCTTTCTTTATACGCATAGTATTTGTGTTGGGTTTCACGAGTTCTACGCATAACTTTGGTTAACGTGGGTATTACGTGATAAGGTTGATATTCGTAGTGGTCCTACAACCTTGAACTTAGGCAAATAATGAATTCCCAATTACAAATAAAGACTACAAGGTAGGCTAAGGTGTAATGGTGTATCGAAACAATATGTTGGGTGAACAAAATGAAAGGAATGGCTCAGAAGGGTGTATCTAGGGGTATCTTGCACTAAAGGTGAGTGAAACAAAGGGTTTAACATGGGGGTCGAGAAGTTGAGGTGACTAATCGATAGACACACAATAGTAGGCTATTTGGGTGATAATCCTATAATACTGCCTTCTTAAACTGAAAGTCCAAATACATCGAGCTAACTCAACATACCTCGTCTATGGTCTCGAAATGATGTAAAGGCCAAGTTCTAAAGTTTACAAGCTACCGGCACACTCATAATTTGGTGGATTTGGGGTAAAAATTTGGAAACGGATAAGGCTAATCTCACCATATAATATCAAGGGTTATCATGTGCTCGGCTAAGGTCTAATCTAGTTAGGTTAAGAAAAACATGTCAAAATAAATTAGAAAAAAAAGGGCAATAAAATTCAAGAGATAATTCTACTCCCGTCCCCCCACTTGAATTGTACAAAGTCCCTTTTGTACTAAGCGTTAAATAAAGGTGAAGAGAAAAGTAGAATTAGAGCGAAAACTTCCCTGAAATTTGCTCCAAAAAGAAAGAAGGCCCACGAAAGAGAGTCGTGCCTTCACATAAGCATCCACGAGAAAACTTCAATTCCTGAAATCACACTACCAACAAGCATAAAAAAGAAAAATAAAAAATGAAAAATAAATCTAACTCACTTTCGTAGGAATCACGGTTGCATTTGGCGTATGCAACAAGCCTTTTAAATCACTTGGTGTCCCAAGTGGACGAGTGTAGTCTCGTGAAGGCTTACAGGGAACATACCCACAAAGCTCATTTGAAAGCTAATACAAGGTTATTGTGTTTAAAATGAAAGAGGTGTTACGTCGTAACTCCCATAAGGAGTTACGCCGTAATTAGGAAAAACCTGACAGGGGTGTGGTTACGGCATAACCATAGCTGGGGTTACGCCGTAATTGGTAATGATTCTGACAAGTTCTGATGCACAAAGGCCTATTACGGCGTAACCAAGATAGTGAGTTATGCCGTAACTCTGGTCGGATCAGAATGCTACAGCAACAACTTTTTTTTGTTTTCCTGCAAAAATGGTTAAAAACACAAAACCAAACAGAAAAGAAATAAAACAAATGAAAGGGATAATTCGGGTTGTCTCCCGAAAGAGCACTTTTATTTATTTACGATTCTTTAAGTTAGACTCAAAGCCTTGGGGCTTTATGGTGGCCTTTGGACTTGGCCAACTTCCTCCATGTCCTTCATTAAGTTATGTCTGACCCAAGCGACATTGGTAGCAGTGTGGAGGTACTCTTTAGTCTCGATCTTCCAGATTTTTCAAAAATTTTCGTCCGGCCCTAAATGGTATCGAGTGAACTCATACTTTTTGGCTATAATTGGTGGTGGCCTCTTATACGGAATGCCAAGAAGTTTTCACCTTTTTTTCTCATATGCTTCATCGTCGGGGTCAATGAACCCATCTTCACCTTGTAGTTCAAGGTAGTCCAAAATCCCTTCTATATCATCATCGTCGGACTTGGTACCTTTAAACCATTCATCGTCGAGTAAATCTTCCACCAGTACCCGTTTGCATTCCTCTTTCTCATTTCTCGTTGAATCTTCATTTGTCACTTCACTAATGTCATTGAGGATTTCTTCTCTCGGTTCCTCTTTACTCATATATTCCTTCCATATCTTTTCTTTGGTTAATGCGTCGACTTTCCCATATTTGATGTTTACCCAATTGTCAAATCCTAGATTGTCTAACCAAGGTAATTCAGTCCTGTAAATATAATTTGTTGAAGCCCAAAAGAATTCATCCTCTCCTACCCTCTTAAAGCTGCTTCCTCCGTTGCATTTGTCATCATACGGGTTGCAAGATGCCCAAAAAACTTCACCAGGCGTCCTTATTTTCTCACACCAATGACTTCTAGTTACCTTGACATGGATGTCGCTAGAGGGATCCTCCATGCAGTAGATATCATCATTTATGGGCTTTTTATGTAGACAATGCTCCTCATAATCAATTTTGAGCTTCTTCAGTAGATTTGGGTTAGTTTCAGCATCCTCGAATTGTATTGCATACCAATCATCGAAGGATAAATCTCCAAACTTAATGTCATGTCTTTCAAGCTCATGCGGGCATGTCCATTCCTCATCTTTTGAATTAGCACCCCCAGTTGCAATATTCGCGGAAAGGATTGCATGTAGGCCATGCTCGTGTAGACTCTTCATCAGTGATAATTATCGGGGTACAATAGTGCCTAATCGGTGGTTCCTCCACTTCTTCAAATGAGATCTTCTCCAATCATTCTTCATCAGTGTATGCAAACCATATGAATTTGTTATCTTTGACCCTATCCTTATCGGTTCCTCCATCGCAAATTTCGTTTCGAGGGTCGCACGAAGCCCATAGATCATACCATTCACCATTAGTTACGGGTATCTTCTTGCACTAGTGATACTTTCTTTTAGATGGGAACAGAGGACATAAATTAATGTCATCGGACCATTCGTTAGTAACCTGTGTCTCAGATTCGTCTACCTCGAGAAATTTGTCAGCCCACGTATCCCAGTTACGCCGTAACTGTGATGTTTGGTTATGGCGTAACTCCGCCGTGTCATAATCATCAGTATTCTTCATAATGCCACGATCGCTGTCAAGAACGTAGTTACGCCGTAACTCATAAAAGGTGTTACGGCGTAACTTCACACTATCGTCGAAATTTTCTCTTGAATCCGAACT
Organism: Chrysanthemum seticuspe; assembly: GCA_019973895.1. NCBI lineage: Eukaryota > Viridiplantae > Streptophyta > Magnoliopsida > Asterales > Asteraceae > Chrysanthemum > Chrysanthemum seticuspe. Next base: position 119,746,315 of record BPTQ01000005.1, read on the forward strand.
TCCGGTGGGAGAATTGGCTTGTAACTTTGAGTCTTCATCAGAATAGATGACCTTGCATTCCATTGTGGGTTTTGTCCCTTCCGGTTTAGTATTATTCTTCCTTACCTTTTCACTAAGCTTTTCCAACATTGTTTCCAGGTTCTTTAGGGTTGTGTCGTGATTGAAAAGACTTCTATCAGTATTTTCCTGGAATTCTTTTAGCCATTCATCTTGCTCCTTTTGTCTTTGGGCTGAAGTTTCCAGAAATTTGTTAATGGTCTCTTCAATATTTGGCCTTTTTTCTCCATAAGGCCCACGGTTATAGTTTCCAGCAGGTCCTCCACGATAGCCATTATTATTTTGATTATCTCCGTAAAATGGTCGATTTTCTCCTGTTAGGAATTAGAAAACTCAGTCACTAAAGTGTCGGTCACCTCAAGTATATGTAATCATTAGAAAGCTCGTAGTCGTAGTTATTTAATGTTAGTAAGTAGTTAGTTAAGTAAAACCGTGGAGGACGGATGGGTCTTTACCCACTGTATGCCTGATCCACAGCCCGTATGTGGCGTTTATTGTAAGACACTACAAATACCATCTACCTCCCAAGGTAGAGGGTTGGAGCTTCAATACCATTTTTCTTTGTTTCACATAGTTCCCAACTCTCTTCCCTTTCTCTCTCTAAAACTTTCTCTCTCTAAACATAGTGTATGGCCCATATGGATTTGGTTTGATGTGTTTGTGAAATCCTATATCTTACAATTGGTATCAAGAGCCATGGTTTGATCACTCATCTTTCATGCTCTTTGTTTTGGTGGATTTCATAAGGTTTTTGGGGTTATAAGTGTTTAGGAGAGTTTGAATCATTTGGTCAATTTCTAGTGTTAAAGTTTGAATTTTGATTGTACTTTTATGTTTAGGATCATCATATGTGTTTAGGTTTTGAATTGAAAGGCTTGAATCATTGTGGTTTAGATGTTTTTTATTGATAAAGTGGTGGTTTTCAAATATTGTACGAAGCGAGTTGAGCCACGGTGTTGAGTTTCTTGGAAGCGAGTTGCTTTGCTATTGGAAGCGAGTTGGTTTAAGCGACTTGGCTATTAAGCGAGTTGTATTAGCAGCGAGTTGGTATATGCGACTTGGCTATTAAGCGAGTTGACTCTTAAGCGACTTGAGTGTTAAAGTGACTTTGCTATTAAGCGTGTTGTATTGTCAGCGAGTTGGTTTAAGCGACTTGGTGGTTAAGCGAGTTGTCTTTATATGCGACTTGGCTATTTAGCGAGTTGATTCTTTAAGCGACTTGAGTTTTTAGCGACTTGTCTTTTAAGCGAGTTGACTGTTTAGCGAGTTGATACCAAAGCGAGTTGAGTGTTTAGCTACTTGTCTATTGAGACTTGTCACTTCTTCGTGCTACATTTTTACGGTTGTTCTGTTGGTTTAGTAAAATCCCATGAAAGAATTAATTTCCCGGTTTAATCAAAGAATAGTAAAATCCCATATAACTTGTAATCATGTCTAACAACGTGCCTACTATCGTTTCTTCTGTAGCTGAGGACGTTCAAGCAGCTGGATCAGATACTCGTCCACCTATGCTTGACAGAACTGATTATGACTCATGGGCTCAACGAATCAAGTTGTACTGTTTGGGAAAGGAAAATGGGGTCAACATTCTCAAATCAGTTGATGAAGGACCTTATCATATTGAGACTACAAGAGACATAATTGATATTGCTGCAGATGGAACAATGATCTTTGGATTGGACAGACCAAAGACGTATGATGAGCTCAGTGATAAGGAGAAAAAGAGATTCGATGTTGATATCAGGGCTTCAAACATTATACTTCAGGGTCTTCCAAAAGACATCTACAAGTTGATCAATCACAACACTGAAGCCAAGGCAGTTTGGGATAATGTCAAGATGCTTCTCTCAGGTTCTGAATTGACTAAGGAAGACAGAGAATCACAACTCTATGATGAATTTGAGCACTTTAAGATGAAACCAGAAGAAAGTGTCTATGAATATTACGTGAGATTCCACAAGCTTGTGAATGACATGAGGAATATCAAAATGACCATCCCAAATATTCAGCTGAACTCAAAGTTTGTGAACAAAATGAATCCCGAATGGCACAAATTTGTCACCTCTGTGAAGCTAACCAAAGGATTAAAGAATACTAACTATGAACAATTGTATGCATTCCTACTTCAGAATGAGAGACATGTTATGTTTGAACGAATGATTCTTGATCAGTTCAAATCCAAACAGGGAGAAGCAAGTTCGTCAAATGATTCAACAGCATTCTAAACCAATGTAGGGATTGCTACCAAAGCTTCACAAGTCATACCTACTGGAAATGGTAATTACAAGCTCATTCCTGATCCAGCATACAAGCATCCAGACCCAAACACATTCATGGAAAACTTCATCAATCAATCGTCACTCATGGTTAGTCAAAATCTGAATTCCACCTCACACACCAACAACAATCTCAGAACAGCATCTAATCCTTATAATCAAGCTGCTATTAGAGATGGCAAGGTGGTGGTGCAAAATGTTCAAGGAATAAGAAATGAACAAGGGATGGCTGGAGCAGGTTTTGGAAATATAGGAGCAGGTGGAGGGTATGCAGCTAATCAGAACCGTGGAAGGAATTCAAATCAAGGACAGGGTAAACCAATCAAGTGCTACAACTGTGGTGGTGAAGGACATATTGCGAGGAACTGCACGTCTCCAAAACGCCCACAAAATGCTGAGTATTTTAAGGAGAAGATGTTGCTGGTACAAGCTCAGGATAATGGAGCTATTTTGGATGAAGAGGAATTGTTGTTTCTTGCTGAGGGAAATGCCAAGACCTATGATGCTGATTGGATGAACAGCCAGTGCAAGACATGGGTCAGAATCATCCTAATGCATTTCAGGTAGCTGATTGTGATGCATATGACTCAGATGTTGATGATGAACCAACTGCCCAAACCATCTTCATGGCTAGCATTTCACCAATGGTCTCTCCAAAGGTCTCTTCACCACAACAGGTTGGTCCTTCCAAAGATTCAATCATCTCTGAGGTATTAAAACTATACGATGAAGTTGATGAGCAAGAGATGCATAACAAAGTACAATCACATGTAACTAATGAATCAGATATTGTTAATATAGGTAATAGTAATATTGTCCCATATGATCAATATGTGATCCAAAGTGAAAGTGTGATTGAACCAAGTGATGCATCTTCTGCAGTCAATGATGACTATGTTTTTAATGAATGCACTCCATGTGCCCCTGATGATTCTGTTATCTCTGAACTTAATGCCTAAAAAGAACAAGTTGCCATTTATGAACAACGCACTAAGTTTGAGTTAACCACTCATGAGCAGGAAATGGATGACCAAATGCGTACAATTATTAAAAAAAAGTAACTTTAGGGAAGAAATACTCAAACAAGAGCTAGATTCCTTAAAAGAAAAGCTTAATAAAACGGCTAAGCAAAAACAAGAACTTCAAGAAAATGTGAAAGTGCTTAAGCAGGAATTTAATGCTAAGGAATCAAAACTTTTAAATGAATTTTCCAACCTAAAAACTTTGAAAAACAAACTTGAAAACAAATTGTACGTACAAGGAAACACCATTCAGATTGCTCACATGATCACTAAACATAGAGTTCTAAGTGACAAACATAGTTTTGCATTAGTTGATGAACCAAACCCTGAGGCTTGTAAGAAAGCTAGAGAAGCACAGAAGGTAATTTATGATGGCAATGAAATCCTTAAGCCTAGACAGAAACCTAGTTGCGCTGAGAATACTGAGGAAGATAAGCAGTTAAAAGAAGTCACTAGAAAGAAATTGGATGAAAAACTTAAGAGCCCTTAATGCATAGAAAAGAAAATCAGTTATAAAACACCCAACTATGCTAAGGATAATTGGATTGCATTTAACAAGTTTAGACCTCAAACACAGCTGACCCCTGAACAAGTGTTCTGGAAAAAGGATATGGACATAAAAAAAGCTGATGAGTTTGTTGAACAGAATCCCCCCATGTAGGAGAATGCTTCCTGCCACTGTGTATCCCCCCAATACACCAATGCATTTAGTTCCTAGATCTATTCCCACTAAGAGCAAGACCTTAATCAGTCAGTATGTTATTTATCAATTATTTGTTGATTTTGAGAAGACGTGTAAGAAAAGGATCACACCTACTAGGATAACTGAAGGGGAGAGGGGTTTTGAGCAAACTAAAGAATGCTATTTAACTGAGGTCATGCCTTTTTTTAAACAATTAAAAGGTCAATTTGAGAGTCTTAAAAAGGGGATGGACTAAGATATTAAAGAAATAGAAAAGGAATTTGATACAATGATAGTTGAGGTCAATGACTATGAGCAAGAATTAAAATATAATGAGATTGAGAGGAAGAACTTGCATACCTTAAATGAGAATCTGATTTCTGAATGTATCACTCAAGATGTGTTTTACACTGCCACGAATTGTTCAATTAATGCATCTCAATTTCATGAATTATCTGTTGCTCTGAAAGTCTCCCATGATCGTGTCATTGAGCTTGAGAAAACTAACTCTAAATTGCATGAGAAAGTTGAACGGGATGATCATGATAACCTGGTGAAACAGTTTTCTAAATTGGAAGTTGAGCATCTTACTTTGCAATTAAAATATCAACATCTAAAAGAAAATATTAAAACCTCAAACATCAAGACATCCTTGGATGCTCCTGAATTTGATGCAGTTTTTGAAATCAGCAAACGTGATGAACAGATTCGAGCTCATTGTAACACGATCAGAAAAATGAGAACCCAAATTTCACAATTAAAGGGTGAAACGAACAATGTGACTGGCTCCCAAATGCCTCCTCCTTTAGATTCTCAGTGTTCTCAAACTTTTCATCTTCAAAACTTGGTTAATGTTTTACAAAAGGAAAATGAGAGTTTTCTAGAAGAAAATGAAAAGGTGAAACAACACTTTAAAGAGTTATATGATTCAATGAAAGTCACTCGTGACAAGAACAACGAAATAATAACGGCTTTACAAAAGGAAATTGAGAATCTGAGGAGTCAGGTAAAAGGGAAAATGCCACTTGTCTTTAATGAGAATGTTGCATCAAAGTCATCTGCAGACTCTAAATATACTGTGACTGTTAAATACATTCCTCCTCATCTTAGAAATAACGAACTTGTGTTTCATAACTATTTCGCTTACCTTAAGGATAGTATAGAATGTCTCTGAGAGATTGTAGAAGAGGATTTCATAAATAAGCCACTTGATAGAGAAATTAGGTTTGCTTGCATTCAGGCCAAACGATCTCAGGAGCTGTTACAATGTTTAAGAGCAACGTGTCCTAAATCTTTTTGTGAGAAAGGTAAAGCTGTGATGCCTTGTTCTATGCCTAGCATTAAGAAAGTAAACTCTAGAGTGCCTTCAATTAGTTCAGATCCCTGCACGTCTAGTTCAGGAATGCAAAAGGTAGCTCAACCAACTAATGTTCCCATAATTCCCTCTACAGGAGTAATCAGTGACACAAATGCAAGCGGGTCAAAGCCTTCAGGCAATACAAAGCAAGATAGGACCTCGCAAGCTATGAATGTGCAATGGAAGAAAGTAAAAGACCACCCTAGGAACATTAAGTTTGAGTTGAATAAAACGAATCGTGTTGATTCTAGTATTATCTATAAGCGTACTGTAATTAATTCGAATTCTGCTACTTTTGGCAAAACATATAATGATGATTGTTTGGTTTATGTTACTAATCATGAATGTGGTGTGAATGAGTTGATTAATAATGTTAAATGCCCTGTTAAGATTGTTAATGCCAAAAATCAAGCTAAGAAGGGTAGAAAGCAATGGCGGAAGAAGGTTAGAAAAACAGTGGAAACCCACAGGAAGGCAATTTAGTAACATAGGTTATCAGTGGATACCTACTGGCCGCAAATTAGATCTTGATGAGATGTGCCCCAAATTATCTAGATCAATGCCCATTAGGAAATGGATGCCTACTGGTAGAACTATTCCTTTAAGAAGTGAACATACTTTGAATAGGTCAAATGCATACACTATCATTGCATCAATCCCTGATGATTCCATTGTTTCTACTTCTGATGTGGGTGTTCAAATTACTGTTACTAACCAAATGAAACCCATTCTTGCATGGGGATCCCAATTATCCAGTTATCCATTCTTGTCTGTGTTCAATTGCAGATCGTTCAAATCGTTCTGTGGTACCTGGACTCAAGCTGTTCCAAGCATATGACTGGAGACCGGTCGCGACTCATGAAATTCGTGAGTAAATTCATCAGGACTGTTTGATTTGGGAATGATCATTTCGGTGCAATTATGAGTTATGGAGACTATGTTGTTGGTGATAGTGTTATCTCTAGGGTATATTACGTTGAAGGTCTTGGTCATAACTTATTCTCTATCGGTTAATTCTGTGATTCTGATCTAGAAGTGGCCTTCAGAAAACATACTTGTTTTGTTAGAGAACTTGATGGTAGAGAACTTTTAAGAGGAACATGTGGTTCAAATCTATACACCATCTCTATCGAAGATATGATGAAGTCTTCTCCAATCTGCTTGTTGTCAAAGGCTTCGAAAACACATTCATGGTTATGGCATCGTCGTCTAAATCACCTGAACTTTGGCACCATAAATGATCTCTCCAGAAAGGACTTAGTAATAGGCTTACCTAGACTAAAGTATGAAAAGGATCATCTTTGTTCAGCATGCCAATTGGGAAAAAGCAAGAAGTATGCCCACAAACCCAAACCTACAAACTCAGTTATGGAAGTTCTTCATACCATTCACATGGATTTATGTGGACCGATGAGAGTGCAGAATATTTACGGGAAGAAATATGTGTTAGTTGTTGTTGATGATTACTCTCGATTTACTTGGGTTAAGTTCTTAAGAACAAAGGATGAAACTCCAGATATCATCATCAAACTTATCAAACAGCTGCAGGTTCGACTTAACAAAACTGTCATAATCATCCGAACACACAATGGAACTGAGTTTGTTAACAAAGAACTTAGTGAGTTTTATGAAAGTGTTGGAATCAGTCATCAAAAAAGTTTTCCACGAACTCCTCAACAGAACGGTGTAGTTGAAAGACGAAATCGAACTCTTGCGGAAGCCGCTAGAACAATGCTGATTTACTCAAAGGTTCCAATGTTTCTCTGGGCTGAAGCCATTGCCACTGCATGCTACACTCAAAATCGATCCCTTATTCACACTTCTCATGGAAAAACTTCATATGAACTTGTCCACAATCGAAAACCTAATCTTTCATTCCTTCGTGTGTTTGGTGCATTGTGTTATCCAACTAATGAGGGCCAAGACTTAGGCAAACTTAAAGCTAAAGTGGACATTGGAGTATTTGTGGGATATGCACCAACCAGAAAAGGATACCGAATCTGCAACAAAAGAACCCGAAATATCATGGAAACCATTCACGTTACGTTCGATGAGCTGACCGGTCAAATGGCTCCAGGACAACCCAGTTCTGGACCCGCATCACAACCTTCATCAAGTAGTCCCATCAGTTCTACTCTTGTACATGATTCTTCACCAACAACTCCTTATGTACCTCCTTCAGAAGATGATTTGAAAAAATTGTTTGATCCAATGTTTGATGAACACTATGAGCTAATTGCTAATGATCTGTCAATTCCATCAACAAACGCTGCTCCTATCCCTGTCAATGAAATTAACCCTTCAGTTTCTATGTCATTAAGTCAAGAAGCGCCTGCTGCTGATCACTCTGTCTCATCAACAAATCATCAATCATCGAGTGTACATCATGGAATTTTCTCTGGCACCTTTGATGGAGATAACCCCTTTGCTACTCCCGAAGATGCTCCCTTTGAGAACATATTTGCTCCTGAACCTTCATCAGAACCATCTTCATCAGGAGAAATCGACTCTGCTACTTCAGTTCCTCAACAACAACCACACGAACACCTTAGAAAATGGACACATGATCATCCATTGGACAACATCATTGGAAATACCTCTCGTCCAGTATCCACTCGTAAACAACTTGCAACTGATGCCTTATGGTGCTTCTTCAACTCCGTATAATCCAAGGTCGAACCAAAAGACGTTAAAACTGCCATGAATGAAGATAGTTGGTTCAATGCCATGCAAGAAGAAATTCATGAGTTTGATCTACTAGATGTATGGGAATTAGTACCTGCTCCTGATTGTGCTATGATCATTGCTCTAAAGTGGATCTTCAAAGTAAAACTTGATGAGCATGGCGATGTATTAAAGAACAAGGCTAGATTGGTTGCAAAAGGATACCGTCAAGAGGAAGGTATTGACTTTGAAGAATCATTTGCTCCAGTTGCACGCATCGAGGCAATCAGAATTGTTAATACAAATAAGCCGTAAAAACGTTTATTTATATTTTACGATCTTCTAAAGTTTTGTCGATAACAAAAGTAAGATCATTTTAACGAAACAAATAAAATACGTAAATGGTTTGAACTAATAGTTTTCTAACACACTTACGCTTTCACATAAAACACTAAAACAAGTATACGTGATTTTATGCTTTAGATATACATATGTATAACAACTAGTGTTTACATATTGGGATAACATATACTTAACTAAGTATACACTAAAATGGGTAAAAACAAGTATATACCAAAATGGGTAAAAACAAGTATATACTAAATAGGTAAAAACTAGCCAATGGTTTTGACCCATAACCCATGGTTTTATTTATACCACTTAACCAAGTTCATTGTATCTAGAAAAAAAACCATGGATCAACCCATGACCCATGATCCATAACCAAAAATACCCATGGGCAAAGAGGAGCGTACTACGGATCCCTAGCTTTGTGCTAGCCAGATCCCTTGTGGTAGGGATCCGTGGGATCCGGAGAACAGTAGAGGTTTTTCCTCTATAAATAGTGAGCCATTTCTTCATTGTTTCTTACCCTTTTCAATCCCTTTCTAACACACTTTCCCCCCTGAGTTAAATCTCACTAACCTTAGATCCAAGAGATCTATGTTTGTAGTTTTGTTTTTGTGTGATCTTCTAGGTTCCTCTTAAAGGCAAGATCGCCACCTTTGAAGTCGAGCAAGCTCAAGTCCATGAGTTGCCATGCTTCCTCATCATCAAGGCTATTGAAGTCCTCTTGTTGATGATCTCTTTCTTTCTTCAAAGAAGTGTAGTGTTGAAGACATTAGTGAAAGATGTCTCAAGTGTCAAGACAAAGATATTAGTGAAGGGTATCTGTCGTCTATATGATAAGCACTTGTGGTAGGTGCTTAGAAGTCAAGAAAAGAAGCATTAGTGAAAGGTGCTTAGAAGTCAAGACAAAGAAGCATTAGTGAAAAGTGCTTAGAAGTGAAGACACAAGACATTAGTGAAAGGTGTCTTGTAGATCTAGTCAAAGGCATTAGTGAAAGGTGCCTTAGATGTACATTCGATATGGTGTGTTTCGATGTACAAGATAGACCAGTATTAGATCCAAGGATATTGATATCCTTGATGATGTTGTAAAGGAGTAGATCTCCTTTGGGATTAGTCGTTGGTGTAGTGTGGTAGTAGTTCCTCCATTTCAATGGAACTAGGTGCTTAGCCTAGTACCTAATAAAGGGTAGGCGACGTTGTGAAGCTGAAGTTCACCTTGGAGTGAAAGAACTAGGTACTTAGCCTAGTACCTTATAAAGGGTAGGTGACGTTGTGTAGGTGTGGTTCACCTTGGAGTGAAAGAACCCGGTGGTTAGCCTAGCACCGGAAAAAGGGTAGGCGACGTTGTGAAGGCTTCTCCGCCATAAGGAGATTCACTAGTACAAAAACGGGATTTGGTCACGCATGGTCGAAATGGAACAGCCACACATTCGCATATTTGTGTGGCTGAAGGTACGAAAATTGACAACATGTACTAATTAGTCACACATGAAAATTTTAATTGTGTGACCATTAGAACTGTATCGCCACACAATTAAACGTTGTGTGGCTAAAGGTATCTGGTGATTTTGTTTTGTGTTTTTTAATGAAGTACACTGATTGCGTAGTTCCAATGAACATAAACAGTGCGCAAGGTTTAAGTATACACCGATTTACTAGACTTTGTTTTAGTGGTCTATGGAAATCGGTGTGTTGCAAATTAACACACCGCTATGTCAAGATTACCAGTGTGTTAATTTTAAAAGTACACACTGATTAATCATGTACAACAGTTAAAAGCATGGAAGTCGGTGTGTTTATACGCTTACACACCGACAAGGTAAAGCTGGTACGCACTGGTTTAGGGCAAAAACATGATCACTTAGAGGAATACCGCCTCTTCGGAAGTGTTGCAGCGGATGGGAAAAAGGCCACGATCCGATTGGTGGCCCAAGAAAGTGAGGTTCCACTTGGTGTGGATGTGTTGCAGTGGATGGGAAATATTCCATGATCCGATTCATGGATCAAGAAAGTGAGGTTCCACTTGAAGTCGAAGTGTTGCAGCGGATGGGAAATAATCCATGATCCG